>JAQFYZ010000452.1:0-42193 GCA_034695085.1 Cylindroiulus punctatus
ACTGTCGAGATGTGCGCCGGGGACCTCATCTTTAATCAAATAAAGTTTGTTACATGGCCAACCACGGCTCCTTGATATAAAATACTATCAATGAGGTGGATGATGTACAGGTATTCTGTATATGGTAATCCCCGCTAATGTCATCATGGCATGGATTGAATACTTGCGGATTTTCAATTAGATATTGACAACATATTTCTGCAAATTAAATCCATTGAAAACATGCATGAATTCCTCGTATATAGGGTAATGATGGTGATAAAGTTCGTCCCTCTTTACAAAAAACTCTTGTTTTATAATAGTTATAACACTGTTTTGGACTTTGGTCCGGTTCAGAAGATGCCCATGGTCTGGTTATGGGGTGATAATTTTCATTAAAATGCTCAGAACTGGTAGGAAATGTGTCGATGACGTTACAAAATAAATCTGATAAATTATAGGCTGAATGCAGAATTATTTTGGATGACAATGAACGGGGGCGCTGCATACCATCCATCTAGTGTGTCCAATTGAAATTTATGTGCCAGCTAAGTTCAGCAGAACACGTTGTTTTTCCATGGTAGGAGAAGTCAATGGAATCATGGTTATCATGTTTTGCATAAATACTTCCTCGACAATTAGACATCTGAAATGGAATACGACACCAAGAAGCGCCAGGGTTAAGAAAATGTCATAATTTCAAGATGAAAACCATGAACAGAAAATGTAAACCACAATTATAGAGAAATTTACTCCAGACATGGGATTTTAGGTTTAATTTTTTATGTAGATGTGCCAAATGCAGAAAACGCAAACCGGAAGAAACCGAGTAATGTCCAAAAGCTAACGTCATTCACCCCTATGCGTTGAACATTAATCTTGATTTAGTGATAAATATCTAAAAAAAGACGTACCTCATAAGATATGGACGGCAAAAATACTCCTAAAAAGTGGTCGTAACAAACATAACAATTATTTGTAATTGCTGCAGTTATGCTGTGTCCAATTGAAATCTTCTTTGGTTAATTACAAGCTGAGAACAATATTTCTTACTCGGCTCGTAATGAAGTGCATATAATTACATAAACATGTACATGTACCTGCGATACAGAATGACTGCAAATAAAAATAAATACGAATGAATGTCATTAACATCGAACATTAAATGTCTCAAAAGTCAAACATTAGCATTTTTGTTTCCATTGGAGAAATACGAAAAACCAAGTTTTCACTCCGAACATACTATTTTACTCTCCATTTTTCTTAGCTTGAAATATCCATTTTTAGAGCCTTCCTTCAATCCATAAATCGGAGCAAATGCTCCTGGTGCTGCAATCGTTTGACTCAGATTGTTTTATCTAGTTTCTCCTTTACTGTTACAGTTGTTTTGAATTTTGAAACCTGGCTTTGAATTTGTCACATCGAAATTGCTGGTACTTAAACTTTTTTCCTATGCATTTTATGATGTTTATTTAAGATGTTGAACTTACTTGTTTGGTATGACGTTCGTTCGCAAACAACGGCCATCTTGGTTGACCTGCTTGACATTCAAAATGTTGATCGAATTGTCACGAATGCCTTTCTTTATGACTTTTTCCTGTAAACCCTTCATTGCACGGTTTTGACAAAAAATTGCCATCTTCGTGTGTCAGTGAAAGAATAAATTGTCCAAGCTATTAATTTAATTTTATTTTATAAAGTTCATTTTCCCGCTGCCTTCCTTCTTGGAGTAAACTCTTTGAGGAGATGAAAGGTGAATGGCCTCTCATTATATCTTCAATTTTTCTATTTTGCTTCAAGCCGAAAAAAAAAATCCGTGATTTTTCGAAACGGGAACGTACGTATTATGCAATTTACCAATAGGATTCCGCTAACTTTTTATCTTTATAAAATAACTTTGTCG
This sequence comes from Cylindroiulus punctatus, assembly GCA_034695085.1. Lineage (NCBI taxonomy): Eukaryota > Metazoa > Arthropoda > Diplopoda > Julida > Julidae > Cylindroiulus > Cylindroiulus punctatus. Next base: position 1,883 of record JAQFYZ010000452.1, read on the forward strand.
AGTCCAATGGAAAGCAAAGATAATCTAAAAATAAAAACAGCAAATGGAAAGATTGCACTACAAATTATCTTAGCACTTTTCACGCATCTTTTTATGGTGCTTGTTTGATATGAGGTGCGGACGAAACCTATTTTATGACCGAATATTTCGTTGAGATGTGGGCAGTCACGACAGTTTTATTTTTGTAATAATCGATATGCTCACAATGGAAAGAAAATACAGATATAAAAAATATTTATTTATTTATGACCGTAACCCCGTTCATACGTTTTCATCCAACAATAATAAAATTATCATATCGTGAATTTTGGGCAATAAAAAAAAACATATTGAAATTAAATTAGCAGCCATTCGGTTTGAATGGCTTTGTTTATCAATTCATTATTAAACTAGCATACAAATAATCTGGACACTGTAGTAAAACTAGGTTTAAGAAAATCCTGAATTCTTTTCCGGAATATGCGACTTTAAAAACTGATTTTCATTTAACAAAACGATTTTTTCAAGTAAAGTGTTTCTTGTTGTCGCAAAGTCGTCTTTGGAAAAATAAATGCTATTGGATTATAGTGGATATTATATTAAAGGATTAAGAAAACGTATGCATGAAGGTAATGTACGCATCTTATAGGTTTTTAAATATACACGGTGATAATAGTACCTCTATCATTACGAAAAATTAACTAAAACACCGTTAATAATTTTCTTTAATCGTAATCTGAGCCTATTTGTAAACACTGTGCATAAGTAAACTCTTTATTATGTCAAGTTTTGATTGCTTGTACTGCTCCGAATATTCAGGTATTCTCGTCATTATCATAAAGCATATATGACAACTTTATCATCTAAAGCTGTCATGAGGTCAACAATTTGGCGAAAATTGATGACTCGAGTGTTTGCTAACCATAATCTCAATCCATATCACTGTTTAGGAAGACATCACTTGTCAAATTTGAATTTCTAGTACATGTCGGACAATAAACGGGACAAATGGAACAATAGATGCTATTGGTCACAAACATTGTCGGTCATACGAATTAGAAATAAGGTCAAAGAGCAGATGTAAATTGTTTTGACATGACAAAGCAAGGAACGACTGCCGATGCTTTTGAAGTGCTGAATGTAAACCGAACGACTATCTGCTGAGGCATTAATTTTGAGGGGGACAAACAATTCACGAAAGAGAGACTAAATTGACACTAGAAACAATTTTAATCCTGTTGCAAGTTATCACTCGTTAATGATGCATAAGAGTAACATGTTACAAATCGAACAATTAGGGTTACAATATGTACTGTACATGTAATCTAGTTATTCAATTTGAATAAATATACCAGAGATATGTTGCTTCCTCTTAGATGCTTTATACAATCTGTTTATGGCAGAAATTAAGTAAAAACCTCGGAAATAGGTCATGATTATATATGTAAATTGGAATAGCAGGGTTACATATTTCATACATACATGTATCTAATTTCCACGTATTAAAGTAAAGCGCATGTACACGTATTTTTCACCTGACAATGCTTGTTATTGAACTCTACAGTGTATAATGCATTATAAGTGTAAATATTGGATCAGTGTTCAAAAGGGTTGCCAATGTTTCTACCATAATATTTACCCTGTAAATTTGTTAAATGGGGCTTCTGTGTATGTAATGGATGCATATAAAACCCTTATCATAACATAGTGGTAAAATGTCGGCTTCCCTCTTGGGTAACGATCAAAGAATTGTAGCGTCATAGATGAATGTTGAAAGTACACATTGTATGAACTAAATCCATTATTTTTGGATGTCATGTCTGTAAGGTTAACTTAAGTTTTGGGCTTTTGTTTAATTATGATTATGTTACATTTTTGGAAGAAAATCAGCATGAATCTCAGCAGGTATCTCAATTTTTAGTGTAAACTGGTGTTGGAATTACCTTTCCACTGAGGCGAAAGATACGTTTAAAACATTAACTATCTAAAATAGCCTATAATGGTAACAATATGTTATATCGCAATAACAGTATTGCATTTGTTTTAGAGACACTAGGCGAAAATTTTGCATTAAATTACCGCCTACTATTTTGTAGGCACACATTTAGAGGTAGACCGCCATCTTAAGTTCACTAAAGTTTACATTGAGCATCCAGACATGAGCAACCATAGACTTAAAACTAAAATGCACGATATATGTATGCTAATACAAGAACGTGCTATATCCTATTTAAAAATAATTTGGGTTAACTAATCAAGTTTGCCACATTTTATTTGCATGACAATTGACATTTTACTTTCGGTTTCCCCGAGATCCATGAAGCGTTACCAGACACAGACGTCGATTTGTTTGTTGTACCACTGCATAGAATGGCGCTATATTTACAGACTTAACTTCAATTTCTGTTTAAACAAATGAAAGTACGGTGATCTTACATGTAGTTGATGTTTTTAAATTACTATAATGTGAAAATGTAGATTCGAAGTTTATATTCACAAACCGGTTGCATTAATTGGTATTTATATGCCAAACTTGCATTAAATATATGTACGTATCAATGTATATGGTTTAGCTTTCAAAATACATGAAAGTATCATCTGTCGTCTGAAACAGCAATACCCGATATATTAGTGATCATGTTTTCGCATTTTGAATGATTCTACACTGTATAGTCTGCACTTCGTATACAAGGTATGAAGGATAGCAGTTCATATTTTGGCACATGTTTTTACATACCATATAATTTATACAGTTCAAAGTTACATATACAGATGTATGTAGGCCTACTGTAGCAAAAAAATTCGCATCGAAGTCAGATTGAAAATTTGACAACTTGTCTTCTTCACCAATTTTTTCTGTTTTATAGACAGAAAATTACGTTAAGGAGATAGATATTCTTGTAGTAATAACGTTAGAAGTATACTGTTGTAATTAATTCAAAAAATTTCGTTTATTTTTTAATCGTATCTAATTATGATAATGTTTTCTTACTTTTGATTTTTTTTTGTTTTATTCATTCGTGTCCTATATTTTCGCAAACTGTAAGAAAAATGCCTCCAAAAACGAAGTGAGATTCCCCGATGTTTACGTTTAATTGCTCATGTTTTTCTAATCTCATTTAAATGGACCAAGGAAATGAAAACGATTTGCATCATAATTATTCGACACTCGATCGATGAGCCAGTAAGGCAGTTTGGGGAATTTAAAAATACGGTAAGGCTTGTTTGAGCGCCACGCCTGTTCTCATTTTTTTATCGCCAACAGGGGTCGCTTTTGTGCGAAAATATCGAGCAAAACTTTTCTCCACTTTTATTTCGTATTCCGGTTGTGGAATGGAAAAGAAGTGCTGCGTAACTAGATGCATCACGCAAAAGTTCAATTTCTGCAGATTAAATCTTCGTCCCATGAAATTGAATGAATCTGAGAATGCAGGCCCAGCCGAATACCACCCTTGGATTTTAATTTTATTTACTACATCGCGATTAGGAGGGAGGAAACCTGCATTAATTCCCATGGAAATGGCAGCATCACCATGGCGGAATTCGAGTCAGGTTATTTAATTATACTGTAGATGCCTTTCTGGCCTTTGACTATTTCAAATGTAGAACTTGTCGCACCATGGGTCCGCCTCGGAAATTAATTTTCATATCAGCTTGCATTCATTATGCCCTCTTAGCTCGTGTCTTACCTTACCATTTGCACTTTATAAAAGCGAGCATGATAATGTACGAAACAATTAATTACAACCTGTGTCATGCGGCGGCTTTTAGTGCATGTGGTTTGCGCGTTTGTAAAAATGGACGTTATTCAACAAAATGTTTTTCAGTCATCGTATTTTGGGCTTTCCTGCAGTACAGCGTATTTTAATACGGGGTGTTTGCGGTATACATGATCACAGTGCATGGTTTCAATAAATCACTGCGAGTTTTCAATTCAATGTTTGATCGCAGTTTATGTGCAAACGCATAAAAAGTTCCTTTAGACATATACATGTACATGCAGGTTCTCGATATGTACCCCTTAGTGATTCTGCATTGAATTAAATTTGAAATAACTCTGTAATATAGGTCTAACAACGTTTACCTGTTAATTTAAGCAAAGGTGTTGCAGCAGCTTCGCTAACATTTGTGGTCGCATTAGTCGAGATATTATTATCGAGGATACCAAAAGCCTCTAATTGATAGCCCCCTTTATTTGAACACCACCTCCAACGCCATGGCTATCAGTTAGGGTTTACTGTAGTTTGGCTTTTTTTAAAAAAAGCCACAAAACTGCTTCAATCTTTTATAGACGTCCTGTATATGACAATGAAAGTTTTGGGGAAAAATGAATGCAGTGCATGTGTACTTCAATTTAGGTTAAGTTATTGCTAATTTTTTAAGCGATTGTCAAAAGAGTAACATCAAGTCTTATAGGAAGGATTCATTCTGTCATTCGCTTGATAACAAAGCAGACTTTTGATTTCAACTTGTACTTTGGTTGAAATTATTTGCAGCTAGAGAATGGATTTGGGTTGGTGGTGTTGATGCCACCAGTTTTTGAATAATGGACACCGAATGTCAATTCCCGTATTAAATTCTACTGCACTATTCGCTTCCTTATTCGAACGTATAGGATTTTTTCTCTCTGATCAATCGAGATATCAACGAAACCATTTCGAAACCTGAATTTGGCTACTTCTGTAATTAAGTCCACGGTTGGTAAGGGTGTGGGGGTGCATTTGCATGATTTTTATTTTGCATTGTAACAACTTTGAATTCAACTCGATTCGTCTTAGTACACCTATGCTATCGCCGAACGATTGTGTTGCGTATGTAGGAGGTTTCACATCACATTATTAATTACAGGATGAAATATGGATCTCATTCAATGGGCTGAACAGAAGCACTTAAGCCAGCTAATGACTAGCAATTTTTGACTATAAAGGGTTTGTTTATAGTCGATGACCTCTTAAGGCCGGCTTTGATGCAGTCTATTACTGAAAACCGTTCAAATCTCTAATCGAATTATATTTCTAGGCTAAATGCACGGTTTTGTAATGTAGAAATTAGAATTACATATGGAGTTTTATATATGTATGAACTGATATTACCCCTGGAATAAGCGACGGTTATTAAATTTCATTTGATAGAAATTTCAAATTACCGTACCTTTTTCATACAGTATTGCATGGATTAGTAATACTCGATAAATTGATATTATATGAAATATGTCGTATAAACAAACTTCCTGTGCCCCGGGTACATGTATGAATTTGTCGAATTACCATATCAAATTACCTCGTAGTAACTTATAACTATATTTAAAAAGATTTTGTCGTAAATTATACGAGTAACACTGTACATTATCTTGGGAAAGTCCTGCACAGGGAATAGCATAGTGGTTTGAATTGTATACTTAATCACAATAATTTAACTTTACATAATTTGACCCTTTGCTCTCTCGTCTTAACTCCATAAAAGTTATATTTTCTTTTGTGAGGCCGATCTTTATGGTAAATTTAAAATTACTTTTTGCCAGATTTCGCATTAAGCCCAGATAATAAAATACATTTTATTTCGCAAACACCATTTTGTATAATGCTGTAGCCGTTTTAAGATATTTTTATCATGGCTTGGTAATTTATCATTAGTATGCATGGCGTGTGTTTTGCTGACGGTGTTTATACCAGGTAGATAAAACAGCATAACATGTACAAGCATTTGGTTGAAAATGGTTTTACATGATTTTACTTGCTTAATGTGGGGAGGACTTACATTTTATGTTTTTATTGAGTTTCTATTTTTGATATTTAAGCTTCTTGGAAGCAGGCGGTGGCCAACTTCTAGTGGTTAATGGGAAAATAAAGTCGAAAGAAAATAATGTAAGATAACATTACTGTTTTATGCAGGTCTTACAGTGATAAACACGTATCAGGATATAGACTGTACATGCATGGACAATATACGATATGGCACTTTGGCGAACTTTCATTATTGAAGAAACCAGAAATTTAATAATAAAGTTTTCAACTATAAAGGAAAGCATACTCGAAATACCTTTAGTTAATGCTGACCAGCAGTGAAACAGCTTTGATTTTTGGAATTTATATAAATAAAATGGAAATTAGCTCGGTATCAGTCAACATATTGTATGCACTGTATACAACGACCACTAGAGCCCAACGGTCTTTCAAGGCCCGAAATTTGCAGAAATAAAAACGCAAGTGTATGGGTGTAACAATTGTTTAAACTTTCATCTTCGTAAAAATTGATGAGACATCAAAATATCCTTAAAAACAACTATGGTTTAATAAATCTATGGTTTTTAAAATCACAAGTTTCCAATCGATTTTATTGAGCTTCATTTTTATATATTGTATAGCGTTCCATACAATCGACAGTGTAGAATATTTTGTCACACTATCACACAATCACTGTCACAAATTCTTTGGTCAAGATAAATGAATTTGCATCTTGACATTAGAAAAATTGAAAAGTAAAATGAAGATTTTGATGTGATTTAATTGGTGAGATTGATCATTTTTCAGTTATGAGTAGCTAACCTACATCATGATGTGTGCAAAACGTGTCCTGAATTTAACTTGCCTTACCTGTCAAAAAACAAAACTCATTTCACATTAAATCACGGGTGTTAAAAAGGTCGTAATTTTTAGCTGGTTTCATAAGTTACCTATTCAGGAAATACGGCAGTTGCCGGGCTGTCTCCTTATCATATTTTAATGTGATGATGATGATGATGATGGTAGCCCAAATTTCATTATAGCAAAGTCGATTAATGTACGGTTCTTACGTTCCCATTGCTCAAGGAGTAAAACCGACAGCAGTATAACGAATTTTTTTCTCTAATGTGAGTCCTTATTAAATATGTTCGTAATTTTCTTCATGGTTGTAAGAAAGGGGGGTTCAGATTTGAATCACTCTCTTTTGACGAAATGGTGCCGAAAGCTTTCATGCCAAAGTGCAAACATGCAAAAATAGAACACATCTTATGAAAAATGGTTCCTGAACAACCCTTTGCTGCAGTCAATGGCAATTGTATTAAAAGACCTGGATTTTTACAAATAGGTCTAGTTTTCAACCTGCCCAATTTTTAAAGGTTCAACCCAGATTCCATAGAAATGGGTCCACACCTTCTAAAGGAAGTGGATAAAAAGCGGGCGTCTCGATCATACTTCGGCTCATTAAATGTAATTGTGAACCCATAATAAATTGGATCATAGGATAGCAAAATCTATGTGGAAAGTGATGCTTAAAAGAGTAATTCGAAAAAATTGCATCGAGTTTACTTTTTTGGTTATGGGTGGATGGGGATGTGAATTTTTTATACAAAAATTATAATTTATGATGACTGTTTTGAAATTGGAAAGGTTGCAATTGGTCTCACTCGCAACTTTTGCCAATTTATTAATGTGAAATCCCGTTCATGCATTGACTTTTTATATGAAGTGTGCTGAAATTCACTCTCCCACACTAGACCCACGCCATGGTTTCAATAGCTCGTTTTCTTAGTAATCATAGGCTTGAAATGAATGAATTTCGAGGTGGCGTGAATGCAAGATGGGGTTTACTTTTGCTGCTAAATGTCGATGCCTTTTTGTTAAGTTTTATTATTCAAGTCTTGTGCGCGAGTTGAGAGCAAATGAAGTACAATCTTATTTCCAAATTTGAAATGGGTCATTTTGGAGGAGCCCATGCCTGTGCATTATTATTATCGAACCTTTCCTAACCATTTGAGTAAATTTGCCAGAGTGCGGAAAACCTGATATTTGAACTATTCATCGATACAAATATTGAGTAACCTGTATCGGGGCGCGGGCACCATTTTGGAAAATTAAAAAAAGGCTGCAGGATCTGAAGAAATAAATTTCTAACGCTGTCAAAGGTGTTGCTGGAGTTATGCAATTTTACTGCTTTCATTTATGCGAACATGAATGGAATTTTAATGCAACTGAAATGCAGTACGTGAGAATATACGTCGAATTTGCATTCAAATTCGTTTATGGTATGCATAACAAGATAATTTAGATTTCAAATGTTTTAAGGGCATAACGAAAAAACCTTACCGAAGTCTTGGATACCCTCTTATAATTACACCTGACTTGTTCGTGAATAAAATTTTGCTGCAATTTGAAATAAACATTCCTCGAACGTGTGTGAAACAAGCATTTGATTCGCTTACTTACAACTCATGATTTTGACACAAAATTTTTCATACAGGCATGTATTTATGTGCAAGTATACACGGTGATTGTTAAATTGGAGCAGATTTTGGAGAATTTTGGTTTTGAGGAAGTTCCAATAGGCGGCGCAAGAATCGAAAATGAAATCTATGCAAGGCGAAGCTCAATGTGTTTTCAGTTTTCCTCTGTGCAAATGTATAGTGTAGATACCATTTACAATTCTAACAAATACAGCGCCACCATCTGGTGAAGAAAATGCATGAAAAAATACAAAATAAGTAAATACAAATTGCTCGTAAATACATGTAAAAGAAACCTGTATGGCCCACCATTTCAAATTTGCCACTGCTCTATTTTGGGGTTATTGGAAATTTTCGTGCACAAATGTAGGCTAAAATTATAAGCCCTCTTTGGCAGTGTACATTGTGCACTGTTATTTCCCGCAATGGCGTCACCCTTTGAGTGCCCCATTCAAATTTACAATTAAGCAGGCGCACCTATTGGGAAATGTGCGCACTTCAATACGAGTCATTCACTCGTCTAACACAAAAATCCGTAAACATGCCTATATTTGCATGCTGTCGAAGATGGCTGACCTACTGCAGTGGGCAACGAACAGTATGGGGATGAAAGGGGTTAAGTGCACCAAGTTGCATTAAACAAGGGTGCTGCACTAGCTTATCCTTATTGAGCTAATTGTTGATTGGGAAAGATATCCTCTTTCCCCGCTCTTCACCCATTGTCACTCCCGTACAATGGTATGTCATGACCCTTGAAAAGTCAAACTATTAACTGCCAGCTTAGCCGTAGCACACCGTTGCATCCAACTTGTTGTTGAACCTGCTAATTAATATTTTTTATGAATAAAGTGACAGGCAAAGATGTTGATATATAATTAATCAGGAAGTAATTAGACGTGATATAAGGGAAAAGTGATCATGTGCGAGTCCTGTCGGATTCATTGGCCGAGAACAATTTCTGGAAGGTAATTCACACCACCAAAGTGAGGCACGGGCCAGTGGTGCCCAATTTGCGGTGCATGGGCAAGCCGAAATCTTGGCCCCCAGTTCACTAAGGTTAAGTGCATATATGTAGATAATGCTGATAGAAATCTGCGGAGAGCACAGTCGAAGCGTAATGGCAACAAAAACTGCTTTATTATGCTAAGTGAGAAGCTTCCCTGGTGAGCAGAAACGCTCTATCGATGGCCATCTTGTCACATTGCTTGTTTTCAAAACGCCACAGGAATGAAAGCAGAATTTTATACTATTTTCTGACTTTGGCGATTTTGTTTCCATGCAAACGAGAGTTCTGCCAGAAATCATGGCCCTTGACTGTGGAGATTGGCTACCAAATGGTATCTGCTGATGTTCTACAGAATTGTTGTAATCATATGCGCACAAATATCTGAAGACGTTGTTCTGAAATCTTTTACATTCAAAATACAATGTCATGTGCTGCATAATTCTATAGATTTTCTGCCACACCATTCTTGTACGGGTTATATTACAGCGTAATTAGCAGAACGTGATGTTCGAACGTGTTAGCGTAAATGTATATCCTTAAAACGTAGTATTTGGTTTTTACAAAGTTAACAGATATTGTTTTTAAGGAACAGAATATTGTTTTTGTAACTCGAGGTAAATTGTCGAATGACAAGGCATTCATTCGACATTTGACCATAATTTACCATTTTCCAATGTGAATTCCTCTTCTTGTTTAAGTATTTTTTATTCTTATTTCTGTATTTTTGATTGCTTTGGAAGTTTGTACTATAACCACTGTTATTTGTCTAGTCTTGAAGTTATGAAATTTTATACTGAGTAATGTATCCTTTGCTTTTGGAAAATAAAAATAAAGACACATTGTTATCGTCATCAGAACATCATAGGATTAGCAATGTTTCTTTGCTCTTAGTCTCGCTAATCCAGATTACCAGTCAGGGGACGTTAAATTGTAGTTTGTCATCACTTTTTCGTGATTTTCATGCCGCCCCTTATTTCTGTAATTTTGATTGCTTTGGAAGTTTGTACTGTCACCACTGTTATTTGTTTAGTCTGTAAGTTATGAGATTTTATACTCATTAATGTATCTTTTGCTTTTGGAAAATAAAAATAAAGACACGTACCTTGTTATCGTCATCAGAACATCTTAGGATTAGCAATGTTTCTTTGCTATTAGTCTCGCTAATCCAGATTACCAGTCAGGGGACGTTAAAAGATACAGTATGTCATCACTTTTTCGTGATTTTCATACCTCCCCTTATGTCAGCACTAACCTGCATTTTCAGACCCCTCTTCAAATGATGTCATCGAGTGTGTACATACTTGAGTACATCGACTACATTTTCGAACTTTTTTCAGAAATGAGATAAGAAGTGATGAATTTTAGCCCGTAGCAGGAATAACGAAGCGAATGATGTTAAAAAAACGCAATGTCGGCATTGTACGTACATGTATTTTGTTACAAAAAGACTACACAGAGTGGGATGGCTTATATAATACTCTTTGTCGTTAATCCGGATTTCTGGGTTATTCTGACAACAACTTCATACACAATATTGCATGTATACGTTTTATTTTTTTTTACGTGAATTGTTTTCGGACGTGAGAGTGAATGCGCACGGAAGTTTAATTCTTGCATCAACTTTCTGCTCTTATGACAAAATGATTAAAAAGGAAGTAATTTTTTGCTTCGCTTGATTGCCAACATTCGCCATTCCTTATGAAATATGAAATTGCTCGTATGTAGTGAAATTATGCTAGCGTAATTATCTATGGTGTTTGCAGCAGAGTGTGAAAAACAAGCTCTTCTCCATATAGCCTTATGAAAAACGAGATGCTCGAGCTGTTCGTGATGCTCTTAATCTCGCTAATTTTTTTTGCTAAAATTTCACCAGTGGTGCGTGGACCTCTCTTGAACTTCCTTGAGAACGAATTAAAGCCACGAGGGAAATCTTTTGTTTCACTCTAGGGAAGTCTTCCGTACACTAAATTCCCCATTTTTGCTGGACATTCAGCCATTATAAGCTTGCAATGCGAATGCACCTAGCTATCCTCCAATTTTTCTGTATATTCATACATGTATGTTGTTCAGCGAAGTATAATTATTATGCGAATTGAAATGCGAGAATGAATAAGATCTTTCCCTTCCTTGTTTGCCTAAATAAAATGCACCGTGTTGGACATTTGAAAAATGGTAATTTTGAGAGCTGACTTTGTATACGTGTTTTGCAGCAATCCTTTCTTAGCTTTTGATTTCGATACCACGCTTTATGGAAAAATTACACGACACTTTAATAAGTTGTATTTATCGTTCTTATCCTCACATTAGCGAATACATGCATTTTGATGCACGTTATGTTCTATTTATAACACCCTCAATATAATGTTAATTTAAAAAAAACTCGTGTTAATACGAGGAACATACCGTGTACATATATTTTGAAAAAAGTACACCCTCAAGATGGTCACTGGTATCATATAGTGGTATCAGTGCTGAGCTCAATTTTTGAAGAGACTACATTTACTGAACGTACTGCGAACAACTTCGGGTGATTTCCTACAGTGTGGAAAGTCTTTATGATCACTTATACATGTTCTGCAATTAGCATTAATTGCATCTAGCTAGTTTAAAGAAATTTACATTATTTTTATCCTAACTTTCCGCTCGTTTTGCTCACCTGATGTTACATGTATTATGATGGAATAAATAACGTTAAAGCGAGCAACCGTTCCTTTTTATGGCAAACTTTCACGCATCATTTTCCCCCTCTCAAATAAAGGGAGAGTGCAATCACTGCCCTAAATTTCATTCCCCTCATATGCACTGGGATGACCAGCATGGCCCAATTAAATGCATTCGTGAACTACTACAATTTTCGTGTTTTCTAGAGGAAAAAGGTATACAACTTGACCAGTAGATTACGGGCTTAAAATCAACCTTTACCTGCATTTTAAACGTTTGGTCTATTGTTTATTCGAGAAGATAGATAACACGTTGAGGTATCTCTAGAAATGATCGCTGGCTTACGACAGTTATTCTTTTAAACCAATCTTCTTATTGTTATCTTATTGGATATGTGGTTTCCAGGGGAGCTACAACAAGTGTTTACCCTTTTATTAGACCACTGATTTTATCGCCATTGCTCTTAATGAGTGGAGCGTAATTGCTCGGGTGGATAACTTGTTTATCATTTTGGATGCAGGCGGAAAAAACAACAGAACATCATCCAAATAATGCTTGGTTTCTGCCCACTTTGTTTTTGGGCGAAATGTAATGTTGGTGTGTCTGGGTTTCACAAAAGCAAAATTATTTAGGGAAGGGAACTGTTTTTTAAATAAAAAATGAACTTAACTTTACTCCGAAGATAACAAAACTTAATTATAGAGTAAAGTTAAAAATGAAAACATCGCGTTGTTTTCGTATGTTGGTTGGGTTAGGGGAAAAAACAACATAAAATGTAGAAACTGCGAGAATTAGAACATGTGTTATTCTTTTACGCGAGAAAAGTATGGTTGTATATTTATATTTTAATCCAACTTTGTACACAATTGGATCATGGGATGATCTGCAGTATATCCAAAAAATATTATTGGTGTTAGCCAGCATTCTTAATTGAAATCATGTTATCACAGCCATTGGGGATGTTGCCCCTGGAGTGGAACGTGTACTATCATCAAAATGTTCAATTTATATTTAATAACACAAATATATAATTAACGTTTTTTAGATTGGTTAAAACGCAATAAAAATTACCCTCGAAAATAAATTTGTCACATGTTTTTATGGCTGTACCAAACTCCTTCTTGGAGAACATCGCAAAAACATAACATCAGTGGAAAAATTTTATTGTAAAAAATAATGCAAGAAACAAATGGAATTGTAATGAACGGCTTTCATGAATTAAAAACATGGAAATCCAATGCTGAAAAAATAAATGAAATTGAAATACGATTAAATGTTTCGCTTTGCACCATTGTGCATTGCGTGCCTTGAATAATTACTAATTCATTTTATTAAAAATGCACATCTGTGCTACAATATTGCGAATTTCGAGCTTGTGGGCAAGGAAAAAATGAAATATAATTGTTGCCAACGACCACTGCTTACATCTTAGATGCTCGTAGATATTTCCACGGATGATTACACATAATTTTGGTTGGTCGCCATTTTTGTTGATTGAATTCTAGATGACATAGTTCTGCAGTCTTTGTAATTTACGAGACATCCTGATGCCTAGATACCTGTACAAGTCAAGCCTACCTAGCACTGAGTGAGTGTCTGAGAATCATGCACTGATGAAATTCCACAATACGATAGCACCTGTATCACTTCTTTTACATTTGAATGTTAGTCGCACTCAACACTCACGTTTTCGTCCTTTGTTTACGAAATAGCAGCAACGCTCCTCTGGCTTAATTTCAAAATTAACACATCCCCAATTCTCATTCGTTTTAAATGTAGTTCAATTGTGTGAATTGTTTTTCATCGTTCTTTCTTTCTTCCATTGTTTACTCGTTATTATGAGAAATGGGTTAATAACTGGTGCCGGACATTGATTTTTGGGCGATCCGTGAAACAGCGCGCCATTGTGTCAAAAAGTCAAATTCGGCTAAAACTTTAAAAAAATTATAAATTCGTTAAGTGCAATGTTAACAATTCGTAGTTTTTTGTGCTTAAAATCAGAATGCTTATCAACGATAAACTCGCTCGTTGAAAGATTTAAACTTACTTCACTTTAGCTCTGGATCATTCGCATTTCCATATTGAATACATGTATGTCTTTGTGTGGTTCTTGTTGCTCTGCAAATGATACAACAACAAGTAATTCTATTTATCAGTGATCTGCCTATTCTGAGGAGAGACATGCAAAAACAAAGAAATCCACGAGTAACACGTAAACATAAAAATTCATGAGTAACATTTTAACGCAATGCGACAAATAAGCATTACTTAGGAACGCTAAAATGGTGTTCTTCACTAGAGAAACATTGGATTTCAAACATTGCCATGTTTGCTAATCTTTCTTGAATTTCATACTATAGTAAGAATATAGTGTAAACATAACCTAGATTATTATTGGATCCAATACTTCCTCAATAAAGCGACGTAATACGGAATTTCTTTCATGTTTAAATGTTACTCGCACTTTTTATAGGCTACATCTGTTTTGGAAATAATATAATTACTGGAAAGTTTCATTATTTATCTGATGGCTTTTCTGGTTATTGAGTTTGTTTAGTTTGAATTGTTTAAGTGCGTTTGCTTGAAACCTAAATGTTCAGAAAGCATGATGGTCAGTAAACGTGAAGATTTCGTGTTTATAAATAATTCATGGTTGCTTTTTTAGATTGTGATCGACATTTCCCATTGTTTTGAAATTGTCCACAAAGTTAAGGTTACTTTCACATCCCGCGATTTGATATCGACATCTCTCACAAAATGGGTTTGTCGTTTATGGCGCTCATGCATAATATCAAGTTTAGCTTTCTAGCAATTAAAGGAAACATACTGTAAGTAGAGTAGGTCTATTGCAACATTAGTTGACTTAAGCAATTGCATAAATAGGCCAGTGTTACTTTAAATTACTGCACAAAGTTTTTAGACTGATGATAAGTTAAACTTCTTTACTGCATGTGGGTGATTTTTTACTTTAAATTATCGATATATCTCCTTTTCACATAGAACTTGTTTCAGATTATGCATTTTATTCTCAAGTCATAATGCATTTTTAGGAAGTTTCTGTAGTCAACTCTTAATAGTTGTCATGTAAAACTACTTGTATTTTAGAACCATAGTTAATTCACATAATTTCTGACAATTTCTCATTTCAGTGTACGAGCTATCGTATATATAGCATTTAAATACCTATATTTACGAGCGGAAGGTTAGGGGTTAGTCAAATTATGTCATCGTTGTTGTTTTATAAAACAAACGATGAGTTAAATACCATCATTTGTCATGAACACAAAAATTCGCATATACGCCGTTTTTCTTTGAAAATGTGCTGTTGTGTTGCTAAAATCCAGCAATTATGTCAGTTTTTTTTAAATATTTTTATTTAATTCTTTTGTTAAATGATTGTCATAACTGCTCCGCTGTAATAGAATGTCTGAATATCATAAAAATATTATGACTAATATGTTAACGTCCCCATAAGGATATAAAATAAATATTTATATCTAAATAAGACGTGCAAGGTAAAATATAAGAAAAAATGTCTGGCACACCATACGAGCGTATCCGTTCACTTCTTTTAACAGCTCAGCAATTGTGTAAAAACAAGTAATTTTTTTAGGTTTACACTGTATTCGGCAATCTAAACTTGATGCAACTTCATGTCGCAAACTAGGTTTAGTTTCATATCCTAAGGTTATAGTTTAACTTATAAATTACATTTTAATGCACTATAATTTGCATATCACTTTGCATAATATATTCTGTGCGTTTTAGTATTTAAAAATTGTAATTGTCAAAAGAGAACTTATTTTAAGGGTAAAATGATAGTAACGACTGGAATAAGTTAAGACTACGTGATTATGGGAACAGCATTTTTCAAATAACACTTTCTTGCCATTTATTTAGCATAACTTGCAAATATACAGGTGCGTGTTTATTTTCCAGACAAAAACAGACCGAAATATACATGTACAATTTAAAACTCGCTTCACTGCCACTCTGGTGTTCATGTTTTGCCATATTTGGCTGCCATAAGGATGATTTATAACAACTAATCTTCCAGCCACTGCGCGTACTAGAATAACATAGATGGTATTAAGGCTAAACTGGTAAAGTAAGCAATTATCTTATAATGACTTCGCATGTAAAGTTAGGTTGAAATTCTGAAAATATTCTCCTGCGCTGTTTTTGTATAAATGCAAGCCTTTTGAAGACAGTATTGCTTCCATTATAATTGTTGCTCCACTTCGTTAACCGCTTCTTCAAATCCATGGTATAACCACTTAGTGATCTACGCCACCTATTCCACATAATAGCAAGTTTAATTCATCAAACAAACCAGAAAAATCGGTTCAACTTGGCAAAACGTATTTTGAAAATTGCTCAAAAAACCAGCTCAACTCGTTCCCCAATATTATGATGATAAATTTGAAGAAAAATTCCCTCAAAATCATGAATATTTAAAATAATTGAACTGAAAGGGTTAAGGATATCGCCAGCGTAAATTCCATACGCATGTATGAAATGTGAATCGAAAAGAAATAACCGATTCAGAAGTGCTAATTAAGAAATTTAGTGGATTTCATTGATTGTACGGTTTAGGTCTGAATAATACATAGGTCATGAATCATCAAAATGCCTTACGATGAATCTCGTCTTCCAGAACAATACCCGTGTTTAAATAACCGCACTGGTGATGAATCAACAGAATTTTCTTTTACGAATCCCTCATCTCTGTTATGTGTTTAAACACCTACAATGTCGCCGACGTTTTTCGAAAATACCTAATTTCGTGGTTTTACATTTGCATTACGAGGTCGTCTTGAACTCGTTCCCTTTTTTGCTGCAATTCTATAAAAAAATTATGAATATGAATTGGGACTTATAGTCAAGTGCTTTTGTCCAATAAGCACAAGCAGTATTATTCGTTTGGGAATTTTGGGGCAAATAGTTCTTATTCATACAGCTGACTTCTGATTATCAGGGTTGTAGATTCACAGGGTTCTGTAATAAATAGCACTATACATTGTTCATGAGCTTTACCAAACAGGAAAAAATATGATACGAAACGATTCTGGAACTTGGAACCGTTCTAGCCTGTACATATACAAATACACTACATGTACTTAAGCTATTTGTCATTAGAGAGGAAATGATTTTGTGCAATGGTCACTAGAAAGTTTTTCCAATTTTTCCAGTGATATTTGGCTTTCCAGATTATCTGATGAATGTTATTGACAGAATTTTTTATTGTCAAATACATAATTGATAACAATCATGTGTTACCATGTGTTAGAACGATGATTTAGATGCTTCAATAGATACTATAATTCAGTTTGGTGAACGTTTCTTATGTAAACAGAGCACCATAAAAAGGACCCAACTCGTCAGTAAGGCTGGAAAATGTCGTACAATATGGTAAACACGCTTGTTAAGTTAGTTACATTGTGATTTATGTGATACTTATCATGATGAAACTATGCTTATTTTAATATCAGTATTTTTATTGGCAAAAAACGTTGCAAATTTACACATGACGTACCTACATGTTGTCATTAAAAGGCAGATAAGTAATTTATTACTTAGCCACTTAATGCTTAAACCTGTTCTTGTAATTCCGTTTTTTCTGCATCGAGAGCCTGTTAACCATGTTAAATATTGTGCTTAATTATTTAATCGATTGATTAATTAGAACGTATTAGCATATTTACTAATTAATATTGAACCTATTAACTAATTCGTTTATGCCTTTACAGTAGTAGTACCTGCAGTAAATTTCAAAAAGATGAAAACCCATACACATGCACACTGTCGTTTTTCGTTTAAATGAAAATTAGCACGTAGAGAATGCTTTCGATAAGGCGAATAAGGTGGGGCATTAATGCAATACTACAGAATGTAATTTAGCAACGAGGAAACAATATTAAATTACATTTCTTTTACATTTCTGCAATTTAAATTTTCCCAACAAAGTGCATTTTCCCCTTGAATGAATTCTGGAGAAAGCTCTTTGTCAGTTGAAATCTTTTGGACGGAATTTCAAGTAAATTCGGTTTCATTACACTGAAGTCAGGTGTAATACGCCTAATTCAAGATTTTTTTGGCACGAAAATGTAGTCTTTTGTGGTTTTAGTGAATTTTGTAAAGGTAGCTTTATAATAGCATACAGAAAGGGCAATTTCCTTGCCACGAAGTTTTGAGTGCATCGTATAGGAAATTATGTTTGGTGCAACACGTGTCAATGTGGTCTATACATGTATCTCATTTGTTTTCAGCAATTTAGGTCGAATTGAAAGCGTTCAGGAAGAAAACTATTCTAATTATGGCGAGTAGATCTGAAAGGTATTGGATGTATGACGAGTCCTATACTTAAAATGGGAGCCAATCTGAAACGCTTTTTTACTTCACCCAACCACAAGAATTGAACTTTTCGTGCTGATCCATTCAATTGACTTGGAGATGTTTTAGGGAATTGCCCTGAGCAGTCCTGGGCACTGTTGGCCCGTGAGCACGTACATTATGTCTGACTTGTATATCATTATAATCAACATCTTTAATGGCTCCTATTTTACATAGAGGCTGTTTAAATCCCCCCATGCTTTCCGCTTCCTTGCTCGAAAATGTTTATGGCAGAGAAGGAGTGACCTGCCCTTAAGATTATACCTTGTTTTACTACTTCCTAATAAGTCGAAAAAAGCAAGCCTGATTAAGGGGGAATATGGGGTTGCTTTGCTTTCAGATTTAATTTTCATTTCATTTTCTTGCTGTCTCGTTTGAAACATTTCCTTTATATTTGGGCACGACTTAGCATAATATGAAAAATAGCCAGATTAGTGAAATCCAGTGCAAGCTGAAGATGCTGATTTATTAGACTATAAGGTACAATGCATAATGTTGATGCGTTAAAGATAAGTGAGATAGCTTTATAATAAGTAGTTTTATCCTTATAATGGGCAAGTTCACCCACATATAATTTGCACGTACTTCTGTAACTACTGTTTTGTTAGACTTTATTACCGCTAACTGATATGGATCATTTTGCTGCTATACTTTGCTGCGGGCAATTTACAATGGTTAGCCTCAAGGCAAAGCAACATAAACCATACCACATCGACAACTTCCTAAGAAAAATTTTTGTCCAACTAATCAATAGTATGATCATTTATTGGAATAGGGTGTGTATACTATTTATTGGATTTGGTGCACATGCTACAAATCCACAAGAAAATCCATAAAGTGCATCATTTCATAAAATTCCGTGCAATATTTTGCATGGCTTTGTGGTATAGGTACCATGTAGCGCAATCGTGGGACCATTACGCAGTGTATTGACTCCTACTGTACATGGTGAGAAGCAGTGAATTAAGCTTTGATTTACTTATCTTTTATTTAAATCGGTATGCTAGAGATAACTCGTAGAGTTTATGAAATGATTTTCTCTTAAATTGATGATGATCATATTCTGCCAGTCATAGCAAAACAGCGTTGTGAATTGCATGCTGATAAGCTACCTCAAACACTATGGGGAGGTAGTAAGGCAGCTTTGGAGTAGATCATGTCATTACGAAAAGCCTATTGACCTCGCCAATACCTTATAAATTGAAATTTTCATGTAGCATGTAAATTAATTTAGCAGATTTCCTGTAGGTTTTAGACATCATTCGTTTCGTAACATGATATGAACGTGAGCGACGTGTTTGTATCATCCATAGCCTGTTTTTCTTAATTCCTGTTTTTTATACTTTTTTTCTTAACCTAATGCAATTATCTAAATATTCAAATTAGGCCAATTTGAATTCGTCTTTAAGCTTATCTAATTTTTTAGAATAATGCATCAAGGAAGGATGACATTTTATTTGAAAATGGCGAATAATATGAAAGAATACTGTAACATAACAAATAACGATTAATATCCAGGTCAGTCTGAAAGTAAGAAAATCAAATTTAACAAAGTTTGAAACCATGCAAAATTAAAATCAGGACTCCAAATATGTTATGCTTTTTATTAAAATATGTACATGTACATCGCGGCTGCTCACCTTTTAGGGCGAGTTTGAACCGTGCATATGTTTACGTAAATGTAATTAAGGACACTTAAAATAAATTGCTTTGGTCAAATAAAAAAATCTTCAGAAAAAAAGATCGAAGGCGGTGCGTGAGAAGTCATTTAAAATTATATTTTGGCTTAACTTAGCTTATAAAATATGCATAACGTAAAGGAACATAACGAATTGTTTGACATCACCGTATTTCGCATCATTGATAATAATATGGCACCTGCTCATTTCGCATAACAATGAAAGTTTAGTCAGCTTTCGTGCACAAGTAGTTTAGAACTTTGCATGGCACGATTTGAACACACGGAACTTAATTTAAATCGAGGCCTGTTAAAAACTGAAACATTAGTCAATAAAATGTCACTATTATTTTTGCTTGAACACACTAAACTAATGAAAACAATGACGTTCTGCGTTATCTTGGTACGATAAAAGGGATGTCTGCTCTTTTAATTCTTTTTCCATTAATATTATTAATTGTGCCATGCTTTCGTTTTATAATAAGTATTGTTAACGTGGACTGTTTATCTTCGCCCAAGACTTGCGTAATTATACTAATTTTTGGGACCTTAACATTGTTTTCGGAGCAGACAGTTTTCTTGGTGCACAAATGATAGAATTAAAACAATGCTACTAGAAATAAAGATTTATCTTTGAATTAACCATGCAGTCACGAATTTCACAAAAAGCGATTTAGCGTCGCCCTTATTTTGCAACCGAACCATCTGATATGAAAACAGTTTTGTTTTCTGTCAATGGGATTGCACGGAGGACAAAAAGAAAAACAAAGGTCGCCAGTTTATCCTTAAATGACTTGCGTGACACCTAAAACCCTAAAACACAGAGCTAAAGGCAAATCCTCTATTCTTTCTTCGCGTCAGGCAAACTGGACAAGATAAATACATGTAGGTTATTTTGAAAATAACAGTGATTACCATGTCTCGATCCCATAAACCATTAGATAAGAAATCAAATTGTGAGAAGCAGGCAGGCATAGATAACTGACCGGGTAAGTTCGCTTTGTGCTAGCAATAGTAATTAGACCTTCCTGTTTGTAATGAAAACTCATAAATATACAATGCAACGTTGTATGATATCATATGCAAGTATAATCCAGGCACGCTGGATTTACCGTGTAAATAATTAAACGTTAATTGGGTTGAATAAGCTAAGAAGCCTTCATAAGTGAAGCTATGACAAAAAACTGCAGTGTGACTTAATTGTACCATCATTTCTTGTTTGTGTAACAAATTCCAGTGTGAATGAAAAGTACACATATATGGGTGTGTATTCAACAGTGCTTGTGTGAAGTGCTGATGACCATGTCCTTACAGTGTATGTATGGAGACGTCTGACTCTTCCTGTATTTCCAATACGTTTATTGTACAAAGTTGAAAACACAAACCCAAATTCATATGTGCAATAATAATTTTGAAAATCTGGACGATAAATGATGGATTATCAAAAACTCATCCCTGCTACATGCATGTAGATGACGATGATATAATACGTAAACGTTCCGTAATGGGAAATTCACACTATCGTGTATTTTTATTCCGTAGTCACACCCCGGTACTACTAACAATTTAAGATTCTTATTTGTGTTAGCTGTGCATGTATTTAGCACCCAAATCTGAATATTTCCCCATCAAACTGACATGCTACTTATGCAAAACCAGAGGCAGGAAATGCCTTACATAAATAAATAAAAGAAAGAGATCAAAATATGAAATAAAATTCTAGAGCTTGCACATCTATCTGTGGAGCACCCTGTATTTGCTCCTGGACCCTTCGAAATGTACATGTAACTACATGCATAGGAAATGCCCACAGCACACTATAAGGTGGTCTGTATGTAACAGAGGAAAATGATAACTTTTCATTCTGCACAGTTTGATCATCACGCTTAAAATGTTTAGCTAAATGCACTTTTTAGCGATTCAAGATTGATTGTAAACATTGGCTTCGCAGCTAATTTATTCGTGATTTTTTGCTAATTCCCTCGTATAAATTATTCTCGTGTAAAGGGGAAGAGATCGTGTGTATGTTCAATCCATCCAATACAGGAAGTGAATGCACACGTATGCATTGTAAATGCATTCTCAGCAGTTGTGAAAGTTAGAACAATGTCTCAGACGACTTAGGAAACCACCTCAGGAGTCTGAGGAATTTTTCATTTAACCTCACGTGCCATTAGAGTGTACGTGTTAAAAGAAAGAGGTCTGAATTCTTCCAATGCAAACCGTTTACAACCAGTTGGTAAGACTTCACCTATATGGAATCACATTTTTCCTCTTACCTGCATTGGAGAAGAGGATGGTGATCTTTGCTGTGGGTCAGTAGGCTCCCACCTTGATTTTTGAGGTCATTTGCTCGTATGGTTCGTAGATTGTAGCGGAAATCCTACCAGTACGACTCCAGCCAGACGACACAATGTACTTGAAGGTCGTTTATATCAAATTATTGATTAAATGTTGGAATACTCTAAAGGAACATAAATACAGCACGCAAATGATTGAAGACTTCATACATGTAAAAAGTTGGGGGCTAAACACATGATTTGGCCTTTTCTGATGTCAAAATGCTAGATTTGTAAAATAAACATTGCCTGGCAATTTTGCAAAAGCGTCTGGAAAACCTGGAAAAGTCATGGAAATTTGATTGAAGATTTAGCAAGAATTTGGCCTTTCTTTTTTACTGAATATGATAGATTTTAAAACAGTAATAATGGCTATCCCCTCTACCCTTACATGCAGGCACAATTGATTTGTTTTATATAAAAAAAACCAATGTGGATTGCAGATGATTTCCATTTATTCGGTATGTCAGTAATCGATATTTTTGACTATGCACATACAATCTAAACGAAAAAAGTACAAATGTTGAACCTTAAGGGTACAAATGTTTTGAAACTATATATATGCACCCTATGGGTACATATGTTTATCGAATGTGTACCCTTGACATGTGTTCCTAGGGGTAAATTGTACTTTGAGGTACAAATATTTAAATCATTTGAACCCTTTGGGTACATATATGATACATGGGGTGCGAATGTACATTTGTACCCCACAAAAATGGCATTTGTACTTTTACGGTTTACAGGGTATAACCACCGTATTTTTTCTATTTTGTTTTGAAGTTCAGATAACGTCATAGTCTGGCTTCCGTGAAATCCATTTTGCAAATCGGTGAAGTCATATATCGCATTTGTACGAGCGTATATGACATTCACATTGTGAACAGCTATAAAATGGTGGGAAACTAGACGAAGTTAAATTTCAGTCATCGTGTAAGTTCGTACTGCTGAGTCACCCGTAAATTCTATTTTCCCAGATTCCCTACTGTTTCAGGTCAGACTTTTTGACATCATCATTGTCGCGTGTATGTTAAACTCCTATTTTTCAGTCTAACTCAATTACTCTATTGTTGACATTTATAGTTTGGAATGGCACAGGCATTGTATTTTTGTATATTCTTCATGTCTTGC
Source organism: Cylindroiulus punctatus (assembly GCA_034695085.1). Taxonomy (NCBI): domain Eukaryota; kingdom Metazoa; phylum Arthropoda; class Diplopoda; order Julida; family Julidae; genus Cylindroiulus; species Cylindroiulus punctatus. The sequence goes on from JAQFYZ010000452.1 coordinate 25,273, forward strand.
AGGTGTACTGTATCAGCCAACTTGATCTTTCAAGATGCTAAATAGAGTCCCCCAAGCAAACGATTTAGACTACATAACATTTCTTGCACTCTTACGGTGTCCAAAAATTTGCTGACCTGCTTGACTTCACAGCTGTCAGTCGAAGTGAAAGGTCACCCACTCATATTTCAAATGTCACTTGGGTGGCATTGTGTATTTGTACAATAGATACTTTGAAGAGAACTTTTTTTATTTCGACTTCGACCCTCATATTTACAGATACCTGAATTTGAAAAGCGGTACTGGGCTACACTATATTAATAAAAAATGAATGAAAATTTGTCGAAGAGCTGACCAGTAATATTTATAGACAAACACATATCTCATTAACACAGTTTTATTTATAAATGTAGTTGTTAAGTTCATTAACAAATTCGATTTTACCAAATTAATGGCCAGCCAGAATGACGAGCGAAGTGGAAAAAAACCGTCTCACAGGTTATCGACACCAGACCTGTTTTATAAAACAGGTTGCCTATTACTCGTAATTAAATATCATTAACTGCACATCACCAAATTGCTCATCTGCTTTGTGACGTAGATCTCCATGCTCTGCCGCGATTGTGCAAATTGGTGAAGTCATCACCCAATTCATCCGATGAGTTTCTTTTTCTGCAGATGGCAACATGATCAGATATATATCCCTTATCTACGTAAGGCTATTGAATTTGTTATCAATTTACCAAGCTTAATGGGAAATCATGTAGAGGGCTGTGTGCGCCAGATGTAATAACTGTTTAGGAAGCATACAGAACATTTGGAGAGGAAATGCTGTGAAGAAATGTTCAACTATTCCTAAAAATAACTAACATTCAATTAGATAAATGTGTCCTAATACTTTGCTGGAAGGTTCACTCAACATTTCTCGTTGATCCACATAAATATGTACACACATTTCCGCAGATCTCTGACATCTTTTGAATTTCAAATACGTCAGAATTCTCAGCAATATCACATGCCATTTTTGTATGGACTCGTTCATGAACTTAGTTTTTTAAATTTAGTCTTTTTTTTTTAATTTTAAAAACTAGTTCACAATTAACTGGATGCTTCGAGAATATTTGCAATGCTAAGCGTTTTGAATCAAGTCTACCTTGTCGTCTACCTGTCAAGGACCTTCAAACGTCGCATCTCGTTTGCATTGTTTGTGAAATCACAACATGTAATATGCAAGTACCATTCAACCTTTATGTTTTAATTGCGGCGCAATTTAAATGGGACGTACTGCATTAACCACCTTCAGCAACATGTAGGCCTACTCTTATTCTGGAAATGAGTTTGCGCGATTTTGACAAAGAATTTTGAAAAATTTACTCCCAGCGCACCATCGCCAACTCCACTCCAATGAAATTGTGCGATATATACAACAATAAGAACACAAAGACATGACTGACGTCTGACGATTCTAGATTTGCGATACATCTCGAGAAATGTAACCCAGTAACCCTTCATCTTGCTACAAATTGATCGTCATTCGAAGCGAAGGTTGTTCCTTTTTTATTTTGTAAAATAGTCTTACTGACCTAAACCCCAAATTTTACGTACATGGCCGTGTCCATCTCCAAATCTTCTCAAGCAGCTGAATGGTGGATGCATTTCTTTTGTTGATTTAATGAGGCAAAATAGGACTAATCCGAATTTCTGTATATTTGTTTTGAGATTATTTTATTCATGCACACCATTGCAGTTTTCGATTCGTGCCATCCGATTCGCATAAAAGATTTCAGTCCTGGAATGAATGTCAATACCGTTGAATAGTATTCGTGTCAAACTGCACACATGCAAGCAGGCAACTACACCTTTTGTCAAATTTCATAATTTATGCATTACGGCACATACAATGTACATGTATTTATGGGCAGGGGAGTCGGTAGATTATAAAGCCACCATGGAGGTGACATGTCTAATGTGTTTATATCGTAATTCGCTTGGCTTATTCAAGAATAATGCTTTTGCCTAGCGTGGAAAACCGTTTAGTTTCGACATCATGACGTGCTATTAATTGAATAATGGGGTGGAATGGCACGGAGGGAAAACAATATCAGCAGTTACGAGTGCTGGAAAATGTCATCTTTCCTGCCTATAATTTCTTCATGATATACCAGCGGCGTCGCAGGCATGCTTCTTCAGCAAAACAACAACTCCATTTATGAATATGTCTATGCAAATGAAGGAACGCATCCCTCGAAGTTCAACAACCTTGTGGGCAGTCTGGTTTGGTGCTATACACTGCAACCAGTTTGGCTGTTTATTTAGTTTTTCGCATCTTAGGCGCAGACCCACATCACCGAGAGAGTTCACTTCTGTGTATTGTTAGCACCGATTGCAAACAATTTCTGCATTTCATTTTGCAAGCATCTTAAGAATTATGAAATAGGTTGATTGGTGCTCAAACACTCATTGATCTAACACAATGTATTCATGGAACATGCTGGTTGCTAAAAGCATGTAAATTCCTGTAATGTGTAACATTAGCCATTTGTGTGCACTTGTTTATAGACGAGTACATGTACATCCTTCTATTTGTCTCGAATGCCCATGGCCCAAGCAAAGGTAATTCTTGCACTATATCTGTTGCACCAACCACCCTTAAACAATTTCTACACCACCAAAATGGCACATATATGGTCACTTATAACCCCATATTATAGCCGTTTTCAACTACATGTACTTGCTGCAATAATGAAACATTTCGTAATGGGAAGGACAGAATTGATCGCATTACGTTGAAGACGCAATTGTTGAAAATATTTGTAGTGATGCAGACAATGATGTACTGTATATTCATGGAAACACAAGCCATTATTGATTGTTTTGCACATAATTCTCGAGTAAGATATAATATTGGGAACTGTGCTCTAGCTTCATTTCTATGTCCAATTTCACAGTGTCCTTTAATTTAAAAATTCTGCCCGAGTCCTAGCTGGCATAATTCCCATTCATCTACATGTATTTAAGTTCTGTTTCCATTGTTTATCTTGCAATGACGCTGCAAAATATCGAGATTCAATGCGGCAGCCGTGATTTTCTTTTCGAACACGGTTTATTAAGATAACCATGGCGTTGCCTGGTTTTTTAGCTTCTTAAGTCTCAGCATTACATTGCATTGACCCTGCTAACCCTTCAGGTACATTAAAAGAATAGCCTGCCCGGATGCCATTGACTTGCCTTCAAACTACCTTGAACACATAATATTGCAGTTATAAAGATTTCATGAAACCAAACTGTTATTACTGCGGATTTAACAGTTGCATTGAACGCACTCTAATTTAGGTATGCATTCCTTCTGAAAGATGCATGTTGGAAAAAAACATCCGCCGATTTTACACTGATCGTAACGCTGGGCGTTATCTCATGGTTAGTTAACTGTTGTTAGCCAACTCTGTTGTTATTGCCATGACTTTTCCAGAGCTTCCGTGCTAGTGATTGTGAGAGAAATCTAAACACTCATTTTCTGGCTTAAATAGTTCAGTGCTTTGTTTCTCTACTTCTTTTGAGTTGATCAATGTGCATGTATTTTCTAAAATATTTTAAAATCACTGTACTTAAGCCTCAAAATATCATAAGCACTAGCTAATTTATTTGGGCAGCGCGGTGAAGCGAATGCTCAAATGCCTGCCTTATTGATACATGTAAAAAGTTTGGAGCGGTAAATTTGACCTTAAAAATGATGTAAATATAAATTATTCTAATAATAGAGACGCGACTGTTTTTTCTAAACACAGGAAGGGATGCAATGTATTGTATAGGTGCATTGAAGCATCCTTTTTAAATAAAATTTATCTAAAACCTGTAAAAATAATGTCCTGCTTGCCTTTTTGCATGAATTCTTCACGCCTAAATGAGAAATTTCTATACACTTTTTATGTCGCTCAACCTAGTCTAAAACAATGAAATAATCTCCAGATACTGCATAATTATCAACGAATGCATTAATAGCCATTAGATGCGCTGAATGCCATAGTTGACAACAACAACAAATAAACAAAAATCGCTGAGAACATAGTATTCTGTAATAATTTACAATTATCTCCCAATTTGTAAAAAGCTCTTCTTCGGTTTTTATAAGTTGCAATCTTAAGCGTACATGCATAGTGTATGCGATATCACTTATGATTTCTAGCATACGAAATTCACAATACACCAGAAAATCAAGCAGCACATGTGCTTTAGCATTTGTTTGTTATTAGCTGGTAAAAAACAAATATACATTTATAATGAGGATATGGAAATCAGGTTTTCGGTTTTCCTGTATTGTTCTATGTTCATTAACATATATTTTTATGCAGTCGTTAACTCGTCCCAAATGGATACATGGCATTTTGAAATCAACTTTCCCTTAGCATAGCATGCCATATTCAAATTCTGCGACTTTTTATGGTGAACCATTTCTAAAGTTGCGTACGGTGCATGTAATTTCAAAGACATTACTGATTTTTTTCAGCCATTCTGGAGAAAAGGGCACACATTAATGTCTCGATCATGAGCATTTTTATGATGGAATGGTCATTTTAGTACTACGAACAGAAGCATTTGTTAACAATTTATATAAATTAAATAACGAAGTCCTTCATAAACTATCTGGCGAGTCTTTGTTGATTTCAAACAGTGTTGTTCAAATTCAAATTTGTGTTATGTTTATTCTACCTCTATTTTTATTTCCATAAAGTTAATTAGCACCTTCAAATTGCATTGCGGCAGTTGTTAGCTCTCATTACTGCTTTCATGCTCTAATTGCAGGTGAAAATATTACCGATGAAGCAGTCGTTCGAAATTTTATACTCATTGTAGCTTCTTTCCTTTTGTTTTGATGAAAATATATTTGCACTGCATAGATAAATATCGCACCTAAAATAATTATATTTGACATCGTGGCATGTTAAAATATGATGCAAACTTCTTAAATTGCATTGGATAATCTTTCCCGGATTGTATGAGAAAGTTTTCAATGAGACAATGCATACTAAAACATTAAATAACCGCTCATGTTTGTGATAAATGTCGAACGAAGCATGCTTTTTCATATAAAGCATGTTAATAATTTTAATCTTTATATATTTTGCTACTCATTGTTCATATTGTTGTGCTTTTAATCAGATGTTGTCATACAGGATGGTCATGCAACCCTATAACCTTATTACAAAAATTCATTTACAAAATTGTTAGTTAGAAGGAACATAGGCCTACTGTATTTTGAAAAAAGATCCCTAATGTTATTTATGTTTGGTTCACATTGAGTGCCAGCAAGCGACTCTGTAATCTTTAAAATCGAAAATAGCATTTACATTAGAAAACACTTTAGATGACCACTGGTCGCTTAACACTGATCGATAATTTTGTTTCATGATAAACTAAACTGGAAAACATTAAGATTTTCCCTGCGTTGACACCATTTTCGATGCTTAAGTAATATTCAGACGTCATGCGAATTAAAAATGTCAGTTAAATGGTACATACGCGGAATTAGTTAACATTGTTATATTATGCAGATTTGTTAAGTGGTTATTAGTATCTTTTATCAGTAAAAATCATTTTTATCGTTTCTCGATGCTGTTCAATGGCGTTTTGGTAGAATGACGACGCCCTTGAAAGGTGGAATAATTTTCTTTTAAAAAAAATGGATTTAACTGCAAAAAAACACAAAGGACGAAAGTTTGTTTGAATTACATTCTGGTTCAATGCAGCTGCAGAAATGTGTTGGTCATCAATAAATTTCATCTCCACAGTACAGAAAAGTAAAAACATGAGTTCTGGAGCAGAGTATAATAAAGGATAGTAGTATGTCCACCGTCACTTCTCCACGCATAGATCCACCTCCATAAATGAAATTGGTGCTTCATTACTTGACACTTTTATGGACCGCCTTGTGTTCCTTATTCAGTGCTTGTAGTTTTTAGTTATTTACAAATAGTCATCTAGCAGTTAACAATTTCCAGAAGTTCATTTGTCATTGTTGGGATGCTTACTATAGAAATGTTTCCGTACATTTGGGTCTGCCCTAGTTTAACTAATACTACACAGTATTGATTTTTCGTTAACGAATATATGTCGGTACAAGTGAAAATGATCTCACTTCGCCTTTGGATGAGTACATTTTGTGCCTTACGTAGGTTGCAAGTGCAACGTCCGAATAACACATCCATGCCATAATGATGGGGGAAAAAATTTGAATAAAAAGTATAAGTTGAAATCCGTGACTAGTATTCTATATGGAATACGGTGGTCCACAAGCCACCACAAAACACAAGTACTTTTCAAGTGATGTGTGCGTTTATCAAGTCGAAATACGTGTATGTATTTGAACTGGCATATTGTGAGCCTGCTGATAAACTTTAGTTTTTGAATAGCATCACTTTGCTTACTTAATTCATGCAGTTGCAAAGAAAGGTGAAAGCATGTGAGCCAGCGTTATGACTCGAATACATTCGTAAGGGTGGACTAGTATTTTAAACTTTAAATCACAGAGTGCTGCTAATTGGTTTTGCCTCTATAACTAGCTCCTTTTAAGGGCTTTACGGTATATTTGATCGGCTTTAAAGTCCTCTATTCCCATTAGAGCTGAATTTAGTTGCATGTAACTGTGGCACCCAAACCTTACACAAAGTAGATTACGGAATACGTTCTAATGGAAACATAGTGTGTCCGGCTTAAATTTTTAAAGAAATAATTCGATAACTACTGAATATATTTTCCACAACTAAAGATAAGTCGATAGAACATACCCTCAATATTTGTTGTTTTATGATTTTGGGTTAAAATCCATCATTTGTCATCTAGTTTTGCAAACAATTTCGCTTTCGTTTGTAAAACTGCCTTTGTGTGACTAAAATCCATTATTTATGTTCACATTTCGATAAAAAATGTCGTACACTACAGGTGTATGAGGAAGCTTGCTTCTTCTAACAGCTTGCTTCTTCTAACAGCTTGCAGGGTTGACAGTGATTGCTTGGCTGAGGGGAAGCTTAATAAGAAAATTACATTTTTAGGTGAATTTCAATACGAAAAACACACTTAAAAGGAAAAAAAATGCAAAAAAGCGGGAAAAAATACAAAGGATATATCCCGACATTTAGATTTAGAGCAGGTGTTATTCTCGTACATTAGGCAAGTAGACCTGGAATCCAAATACTTTGTGCACATTTAGACCCAGGCATATAACGTAATTTATCCAATTTTGTTTTCGAAATTCGAATATGGTGTTATAATCGATAGTCATCACTGCACAAATCAGGGATGGGGTTCTAAAATGATGACGAATGTTAAAATAGGTAGGATTTGATATGCACATAAAATTTGATAATATGTTCGTTTCCATACGAAAACTCTTTATCCTTACATGGATAACAATATATATAGAGCAATGTAGAGAAGTATGCAATCATTACGTACTGTATTATTAGGTATCAAGCTACTGGAAACACAGTGATAGTGCTTAGAGGCCTAGGCTAATGACATTTTCTTGTGTACCACTAGATATATACGTTAAAACATGCAATTTACCCTATACACACACCTCTCCTGATGAAGTTCTTGATGATGAATTGACAATAAACAGTTTCATGCAAATCTCGCTTCGTGCAAATGCAGCTAGCATTGTTCAACCCTGCTTTAGCAACTTCTGTCAACATTATAATAATTCGTTGCTTCGTACGTTCCAGTATAAATATATGTTAAAGCCTTCGCAATTATGCTTAGATAGCACATTTCAAGTCTATTTAAAGTAGAATACGGGTAAATATCTAGTGTTTCTTCCCAATGCGTTTTGTCCTATGAATAGTTGGCAAGTCATCGTCAATCGACATACTTGCTGTATATTCGCAGCTGTTTCAGATGCACAAAGTGTGGGAGGACCCTGTCTGATAAGTTCGACCCTTTTGGTGAATTTTGTTTGGTATTTACTGGCATTCATATATAGCTTTTCCGGAACGGAAAACTAAATTGGTCGCATTTGAAATAAATTGAACAATTTTAAAACAAACTGATTTTGGAAGGTGAAATATTAAAACGGATAATTTTTTGAAGTATTGCATTTATCATGAAAGTTAGTTAAGTTTATTTTGACTCCAGTATATCGATTTTGATTAACTACGTTAATGGGAATGATTTGTAAATATAATCGGCATTCGAAGTGCCGTAACAAACTGACGGCACGCTCGGTGTAATATGATTCGCAAGATGTTTTCTGAAATGTACATGATAATTTTAATCGACGTAAAAATGTAAAGAACGTCTCATACCATACAGTCTATATCATTAGCATTCATGAATTGTATGCAAAAATCTATTTTTGAATGGAAAGCAAAATAATATTTATTATTAGAAGTTTACTCATCCCTACATAAAACATGCATTGCTCTTGTGCATCCAGTCAGGCAGAGTTAGACATTATACTTTATGTGGTTTGTGGACCACGCATTTTACAACAGCCAGGCAAACTACCATAAAGCATTATCATTATCTTTTTTTTTTGAAAATAAATATATTTCGTATCATGATGGGTGCATCGAAATCGGAACCGTTAAACATTTTAAATACTTGTATAATGGTTTTTTGAACCGTACTAAGCATTTCTGAAAAAAGTCTCATAGACCTAAAATACACTTCACAATTTCAATTCTTGTCGCAATATATTTCAGTCCATGTTACAGTTACAATACAAAAGCACAATTTATATTTTATACAGAGTAATTACAGTGCTTGTATGTTGTACATGTATTTGGTATGTTTTTTTTTTAATTTTCGAAACGGCTGTTGACTGTACTGGAAAGATACTCCTTGTAGCTTCATTAAAATTATTAAACTTTGATATGTTTTTCTCACCGATATTGTACTTCTTGTATATTTGGGCGTTCTATCATGCAAGCACAAAAGGCTTGTTTATTTTTAAAAATCAGCGTTTTTCTATTTGTGCAGTAAAGTTCGCAGTTCAAATACCTCGAAATTAAGATGCGGAATGCATCGCCATAAAAAAATATAAGTTTTACTACCTGAATGACGAGATCGCACGATATTGAATTTATACGTGATTAACTGCTTGACTGCATGCGATCACATTTGTCAAGATTTACATAATTCGTGTAACTACTGAAAGTGGATGTACGACACGGGGCAAGCGTTGAACCAGTAGTTTTTCATCGCCAAGCAATTCACGAAATAAAAAACTTTTTACTATTTCAAGGCTGGTCGTACATGCAACTGGTTAGCTCTGTATATTTTCACTAGCAAACAGTTCACACATTTAATAAAACCGAAATATGCATGAAATAATACAGTGGTTAAAAAGTTAAATAATCTAGATGTGCATACTGTCAGTTTTTTTGCATGAGATTACTGGCCGGCAGAAGCTGCGTGGAAAGAATTTTTAAGGTCAATTAGTTCCCATTTGTGGTTTATTTACTGGATGCCTTGCGGGCTATTTTTTCTCAAGATTTCCGATTGGAGCAAAAAATGCTTGTTTTCTTTCACAAATCTGCATAGTTAATACTAGGGGGTCTTTTTGTTACTATACAAACTTGTTTGACATCCGCGGATTTCATCTTTGCACTTACTCTAAAAGAATAAAAAAATTACACCACTATCCCTTTCACCCCCTTCAATTATAATGGGTGTGAAATCACCATGACTATGTGTTAAATTTGTGTTTTATACACACAGCATGTGGATATCTGACGTAAGAATAAGACGGTATCTTAAATACATGTTTTTTCAAGCAAACTAAAGTCAACAGACATTTACATGCATACTATTCCGCAAAGAAAGGGAATGGAAATTTTGAATATTATTATAAACTGTGTTTTAAAATTCAAATAGGTTTATGGACGTTAGAAAATGTTGGTAATCAGAATAAGCATTAAAATGTGTTCCTCCTGGGATATGCATATGCATCCTCATATGCATTATTCATATCTAGACAGAAGACATTACAGTTCATATGTTACATGTACATCAATGACAATAGCACGCATCTTGTACTTATTTTGATACACGAATTTCTTGCAGTAAAAAATTTGCAAGTATAGTAAGCCAAAATAATAAAATGGTATTAACTTGTGTGGACTTTGAGTTGCATTTTACCGCGTCTTGCATTCATTGTACTTCCTCTTCACATTATGTAAATAAATCGTGAAAACCTTCTTTGGTCAAATTGCAGGTCAACCCATTCTCCCAAATTCCAGCAAACAGTTGTCAACTTGTCATCTCTCGTTACCATCACGTTCCTCATAAAGTTCCTTCTTACATTCAGTGAAATTTAGTAAATTGAACTTCGTATTTAAAAGTTGCATTATTCGAAACGAGCGACTTCTGCTTCACTCATGCTGATGATATTAGCGAAGATGATAGATGATAATGATTAACCAAGTCGCGTTAATTCACAAACAACATGACCACCCCAGTCGAACAACCTGAATAACCACAGTGGATCAATCAGAAACGTTTTTAGTCATATAACAAATGTTTTTCTTGTCGAGGGCTATCAATTTAGAAAAGATGGGATATATAGGTGAGTGGATCTCGGCCACGGCAAATCTCGTTCTCATCGCGAGATTACCAAAGAGGGGAGGGAAAAAACCCGTAGATAAATTGGGTTAAAAGTTGGTATATAAGGTACCTTCATTCGCTCATTTCATCATTCAACTCTTCATACGAAGAGCAAACAACAACCAAAGCTATTTCAATTAATACACTGGAAAAGTAGCTGTGATATACGGGATCTCGAATACTTTCAAATTTCGATACATTGCTGTATCCTCAGCCATGAGGGTGCTACAAGTGAGTTCGGTGAGTAACCCCTTACAATTTCAGTAGAGTGAAAGTGGAAGCATAAGAGAGAAAGTGGACTGAAACCTACAAAAATTGGAAAGCCACAACTATTACAGGATTACAATTTTGAATAAGTTTCTAATATTTTTTTTTCTGAACGCAAGCTAATAATAAAATTTCATTTAGTTTCAATATTACACCAATCTTTTTTTACATGGAAGCCTTCAGCCATGACTTGAACTTGTTTCAACCAAATTTATATTAAAAAAAAAATAAAAACACACCACTATCAGCGACACCCAGTGATAAGTTAGTGAAACTTGCAAGCTTGTCGAAAATTATCTTCAGAGCTGCTAAATCTAGAGCAGGGTTAATGCATAATACATACTAGTTTTGTGTTTTTGCTAATATTTAGACATGCAGTTAAGAAGGAAAAATTATGATATCAACTGGCATAATTAATGGACGATTTTGGATGACTTTTTTTAACTTGGAAGGAATGTTAGGAAAAATCTTGTACAACTCATAATTGGTATTTGTACGTGTAGACTTTAATGTAGTTAATCGATTTAGGTTCATTGTCACATTTGTTTAGGCTAAATTTTTTTCTATATTTGTTACTATACCCCTTCCAATGACACAAACATTACATTGATATAGGCTTAAACATAAGGTTTCTTCAAATAGGCAATGTCAAGGGGAATGTTGGCTGACAACAAACATGTACATTAGGGTGGCCCTTATTTTTAAATTTTCTAAAAGTTCTGCTCCCACCCCCTAAATTGTTTCAATCTACAGAAAAGTACCAATAGCTAAAGGCAACCCTAATGTACATATTTGATAAACATTGTTTTGAAACGTAAAGGCATGTCAAAATAGCTGAAAATTATCACTCGGAAATCAACAACTCGTATCTCATCATCATCAACAACATGTAATCTCATTTGTCTTCACTGCCACGTTGAGTTCCCAAAATTTCAAGACGTCACCATCTTACTATTCTAAGTTTCACACTGTACTGTCACAGAGCATGGTCTGAATAGAAACTCCACTTTCTCACTGATGTTTGAGGTGAATGATATGATTGGATTCTAGACTGAGTGATTGATAAGAATAGGGCCGACATTATCACTCATGACTGTCCTTGCATCATTTAAGATTCGAATCAGTAAACATGTACATTGTATAAGGCATTGGTAATTAACAAATTGATTTTTTTTCATTAAGGCTCTTTTGGTTCTGTTCGTTGTTCATGCAATCAACGCTGCAGAAACTAAACGCGCCCGCCGCAGTGGTGGTGGTGGCGGTGGTGGCAGCTATGGCTCCATGTCCAGTGGTGGAGGCGGCAGTGGCTACGGTGGCATGAGTGGAGGCGGCGGTGGAGGAGGCTACGGTGGTAGCTCAGGTGGCGGTGGCAGCTCTGGAGGTGGTGGAGGCTATGGTGGTAGCTCAGGCGGCGGTGGCGGCGGTGGAGGAGGCTATGGTGGAAGCTCTGGAGGTGGTGGAGGCTACGGTGGTAGCTCAGGCGGCGGTGGCAGCTCTGGAGGCGGCTATGGTGGAAGCTCTGGAGGTGGTGGCGGTTACGGCGGTAGCTCAGGAGGCAGCTCTGGAGGCGGAGGAGGTTATGGAGGCGGCGGAAGCTCTGGAGGTGGTGGCGGCTACGGCGGCAGCTCTGGTGGTGGAAGCAGTGGAGGCTACGGCGGCAGCTCTGGTGGTGGAAGCAGTGGAGGCTACGGCGGCAGCTCCGGAGGTGGAAGCTCTGGCGGTGGTGGAGGCTATGGAGGCAGCTCCGGCGGTGGAAGCTCCGGCGGCGGTGGTGGAGGCTATGGAGGCAGCTCCGGCGGTGGTGGAGGCTATGGAGGCAGCTCCGGCGGTGGAAGCTCAGGCGGTGGTGGAGGCTATGGAGGCAGCTCCGGCGGTGGAAGCAGTGGAGGCTATGGAGGCAGCTCTGGCGGTGGAAGCAGTGGAGGCTATGGTGGCAGTTCTGGCGGTGGAAGCAGTGGAGGCTATGGCGGAAGCTCCGGAGGTGGTGGTGGAGGCTATGGAGGTGGAAGCAGCTCTGGAGGTGGTGGAAGCAGTGGGGGCTATGGCGGAGGTTCCAGTGGTGGTGGTGGTGGAGGAGGCTATGGTGGAAGCTCTGGTGGTGGTAGCAGTGGAGGCTACGGTGGAAGCTCCGGCGGCGGTGGCAGCAGTGGAGGTTACGGTGGTATGTCCGGCGGTGGAAGCAGTGGAGGCTATGGTGGTATGTCTGGTGGTGGAAGCAGTGGCGGTTACGGCGGTATGTCTGGCGGTGGAAGCAGTGGAGGCTATGGTGGAAGCTCTGGAGGTGGAGGCAGTGGCGGATATGGTGGTATGTCAGGTGGCGGCGGCGGCGGCGGCGGTTATGGTGGAAGTTCAGGGGGTGGCGGCGGATATGGCGGCATGTCTGGAGGTGGAGGCTACGGTGGCATGGGCGGCGGCGGCGGCGGCGGTGGCGGCGGCGGCTATGGTGGTAGCTCAGGAGGTGGAGGAGGTAAAGCCAAAAAGTCAAAAGGCGGATATGGAAAATAAATTGTTGATAGTGCCATTGCCCACATAATTGTACACTCCAGGCCCTCATTGTTCTCATTGATTTGAGGAAGCTTTGTCTTGCTCTGTATCTCTCAATACCTATTTGTACATGACAGCATTTGATGCGCCATTTAATTTATTAAATGTCAATGCAACGTTTGTATTTTTGTAAATAAAAAGTAGTTTTCTATGTTATTCTGTTTGTGGTGTTACTTATTCATGCGGTGTTTCCATCAATGTTGATAAAATACGGTGCTAATCTATTCATTCGGCCTTGTTATTTTAACATTTGAACTTTTGTATATACCGTGTCCTGGGTTAATTCTAAAATATTTTCGAATATATTCATAGTCTTACACCATAAAGATCCAGAACGTTGTGATCACGATGTGACATAGTAATATATAATAATGCAGATCTGTCCATCTATCTATATCCACACTTACCGCGTAAGAACCACAATAAAAAGAAAGTTATTGGGTGAACTTTGATATTGTTTCTGCTTTAGCATCGACTTTATAAGAAAGCGAGGTTCTTCTAACTGCTCGAAGGCCTAGCAGTGATTTCCTGGTGGGTACAAATTCAAATTAGAAATTCCAAGTTGGGGTTAATTTTGACTAAGAGCCGCTAGAATATGGAAGCAATACCCCTTCCCCCTAAAAAAGACAAAAAAATTAATGAAACGATAAAATTAATAGGATAAATTTCGACAGGATTAATTGACACCAATCAGGTACAAATGAAATATAAGTTCAGCATTTTGCATTCATATTGAGCAGAGACTATACCAAAGTTCATCGCAATTTGTCATTTATTTACAAACTGTGCCACATATGCGCCACCAGTGGTCAATTTTTCGCCGGAAACTCGTGAAAATCATCAAATCAAGGGTGAAAAACAAATGCAAGATTTTTTTTTCGTAAATTCGCTTTTTATTCTACGACAATGGTAGAACGGTCTCACGACACCGTGGAACACTTAAGAGCATGTCTGATGCGCTCTAAACCACTGTAAAGCAGTTACTGATAATAAATGTTGGGATTCATACGGACATCATGACAAAACGGACCACAATAAGCTTAAGTTCTAATTTGTCCATAGCAGCCATGAGGAAACTTAATTTTCGGCTGCACCGGGACAATGTTGTTTTTTGCACAACAACGCCAAACCGTATATGCATGTCAGTCAATGCACCGAGCAGGAGATAAAAAATGGATCCTAGGTGTTGCCCTAATCTGCCACCGTCTGATTACCACATACATGTAGATGGTAACCTGAAAGACTTCCTTGGCGGAAGAATTAAAGTTTGAAAACGACGATTATCATGTGACGTCTGCTAACCACTGCCATCTGGACAATGTCTAAAAACAACTGATAGATTTTCGACGACCGTTCTAATTGATGGAAATTATGTTCATAATAGTTGTGTGTTCCTAGAGGATGTAATAACTTACAGTAAAACGATTAATTCTGTTGCATAAAAAATCGAATTTACAAAAAATCGTGGGGTATTTCTTTTGAATGCTGTTTGCTGGGATTTGTGAGCTTCATTACTCCCAAATCGCTCTGAGGTTTTAATTATCATGACTCGACAGTGACACGAGATAGAATGACAAGTAATATCAACGTATCTAGAAGACTCGTGACCTTTGACGTCACAATGGAATATTTACAAGCAGAACGTGATCGACGTGTTTAAGCAAAACTGGTCACGAGTTGCCACGTTCTTAAACGGGACAGTAGTGGCAACAAAAATGATAACCAACACACAAACACGATGGAAAACTGCAATTTCTGTCGTATAACTTGCCTAGGTCTTATTTTCGAGGTAGGTCTTTATTAGGATCATTTTGGAAAATTATGCTCGGCCTTATTTTCGGGGAAACACTGTAGCGATCGATGTAGCACCATGAAATAAGCTTAAGCTTAGTGCACAGTTTACGAGGTTAAGTCCATGTTTACATTTCAGTGTTGATTATACTTCTTATTTACTTACTTTTAACAATTGCATATTGGATATTATCTTTATGAAGCACGGGTTTTTTCCAGTTACGGGTAATCAACTTGGGAAATTGCATTAAATAATGTTGGAATTCAAGTGATTATTTCAACGGAATGAATATCTAGACAAATTTAAACTATACATCATGATTTTGCATAAAGATGCACGAATCATTAATTTTAGATACCCCACGTTTTAGTAACAAGTAACCGAAGTCAAAAGCACAGAAATCGCTTTTACCTTTCGTCATTCGTCTGACTAGTTACTGTAGCTTAAAATATACAAATGATCAGCACCTTTTCTTTTACCTTGTTCTTCGCCGTAAAAATAAAAATGTGCAATGCATTATTTGAAATCATCATCATCGCATTCTTACTGTTTTATCGAACGTAACGTGTAATTTGTGACGGTACATTCCCAGAAATCATTCGTTTAATATGTTGAACTCAATGTTGTTTGTTCAATATTGATCATACACATTTGTGCTATGCACCTCAGTTCATCCTCAAACAATTGACAGTCCAAAACATTATTTCTGGGAGAAAAAATTCACCATAATTCCACAGAAAAAAAGTAAATGAAAAATAAATTGCATGTATCGTCATAATGGACCTAAAGAGCCTGCCTGCATCTTCGCAAAATACTGGACTTACAATATTTGTGCAGTAATCCATCCATAAGCTAGTTCAAACTGGTGCAAAGTTTTAAAAATTCCGTATCGTATGGAGCTTTAATACCCTGTATAAATCTAATAAAAATTATTGTCAGATATACACGTATCTATGCCACGGTAAACTCTTTTATCTTAAATACAACTTGTTGGTGGCAAAAAAATCCACAAAAGATTATGAACATTATTTTTTAAAAATTCGAGCAACAAATTCGAACATTACTGTAAGAAACCTAAGTTAACTTCAAAAACAAATTTATTTCGCCTATTGTACTGATAAAAATTTCCATGCGTTTGACTTGGTATTTCCAAAATAATTATTTCCTATATGCATTGATTATTCTTCATATTTACTGCTATTTATTTAATGTTTTGTAATTGCATTTCGGCATGCACAAACAATTTTTTTTAACAAATTGCTAAGCACAACACCAACATCAGTAAATGCGTGAAATGTTCAAATTAAAGACAATTTTAGACTGAAAGAATCCCATTTGCGGAGAAATGAATATATGGAAAATGTTTCGTATGTTGTATATTTCCAACATTATTTATCATAAAATAAACATAACATTACTTCAGAAGAAACTGACACGACTGATTGAACTTGGTTGTTTCTAAATATCTTACTTAACAAGTATTGCCTCATCAACTTGAACATAAATATAAAAATAATGCTTTTTGATTTGGCCATATGTTTTGATTACGCGAACTGTTTTTCAACTGTTTGAATATTATCCCTTAAAGGTTTATAATTGCACCTCGGTGTAGACAAGTTCAACAGAACGTCTGGCAGATATATTGTCTGAAATAATTGTTCTAATGTTGTCTGTGATTTGAATATTTCACACATTTATCGCAGTTGTTACAGTGTCTAGCAATTTTTTTAAAGAAACAAA
>JAQFYZ010000453.1:0-42174 GCA_034695085.1 Cylindroiulus punctatus
AAGACGAGAAAAGCAAAATCGTCTATGGGAAATTTTGCTGGGGAATTTCCTATGTGTTGTCAATGGCCATAGAGATAGCATGGGCCATAGAGATAGCATGGGCCATAGAGATAGCATGGGCCATAGAAATAGCATGGGCCATAGAAATAGCATGGGCCATAGAGATGCATTGTCAATTGAATGAATACACGAACTAGCATACATGTAAATAAGGAGATAGTGTTTGTGTTTACAGCATGTACATATTTACGAAATCATCAACGCAATTATTAATTATTAATTAATTAATGAAATTATTGAAATCATAAAATCATTGAAATCATTAATTAATTAATGAAAATTTCACAGAAATTGAAGTTTAATCAAAGAAATTATTGCGTGAATTATTCAAAATCAATACAATTTGTAAAAATTATGAAAATTAATTGTTAATAGGATTGAAAAAAAATGCAAAAAATACAAAAACACAAAACGCTTTAATCAATACTTAAATTTCTGAAATGTATCGCTGTAAATTAATTATAATTGGAAAAATAGATCAAATTTTTTTACAAAAGCAGTTTCACATTAATTTATTCAAATACTGAATATTTAGCTGAGTTTACATGCAACATTTAACCTACGTTCTATAGTAATTAAATTAATTAACAATCAATTTACTTAAAAATCAATAAAATTTGCAGAAGTTATGAAGTCGATAATTTACATAAATTAGAAATAACAAAAATAGAGAAATCTTTAATCGATACTGAAATTTACATCACGTTGAATTATAATTGGTAAAAAATAACAATGATTTTTCTTATTCAGTAATTTAAGTTGCTGACATTTAAATTTAGCTATGTTTACATGCAGCCTTTAAAATTCGGCCTTATGAAACCCGCCCCGGAGGTTCTTACATTCCAGAATTAAGGCAACAGTCCGTTAATTTATTTTTGATATAATAATAATATTATATATAAAATATAATTTGACGCATGGTTTCGCGTTTGATGAAACTACAAACATATCCTCGACGTCGACGCATTTGGCTGTCTGGAGTCAAGGAAATGAAGGGCACCTGGGCCTTTGCTTATACTCTCAGACAGGGTATGAAAAAAAGAGCGGTTGTGGGTGGCGCTATTTGGAAGAGGGAAAAGGGTGGGGAGAAACACTCCAGGAAAAACCGATCGAGCAATGTTGTTATGCTTGAAGCTAACAATTGGGGGCACACACTAATCATTTTTGGTGCATTTGGTGCAGTCTGTGCGCGCCGACAGTTAAATTTCATTCAAATCTCAGAATCTCTCCCTCGTAAATCAAAAACGCGAAAGCTGGGAACAGATAAGGCGTGCAAAAGCGCATGAACATAATGTTTTTAATTTAAACGCTATCTTTAAATGTCATTTAAAATGCGCGCCTTATCTAAACCATATCCAAACTTATATAAAAAACTGACTTTGCATGTGCCCTCATACCTGTATCTTAAGGAAAAGTAAATATGATCTCGTGTGAATAAAGCATCTGGATAAACTTTGGTGCGGTGCAAAATATATTTGATAATTTTTCGTAATAAGTGCTTCTTCGCCAATTGTCATATTTATTTACCTGTATGAAATTGCTCAGGACGATGAGCTCTATACTCTGTACAGGGTTCATACGCACCTGGAAAGTCAGGGAGATTACGTTTTTGTTGGAAATTCAGGGAAAGTCAGGGAAAACTATGATGTTTGCTGGTAAATCAGTCAGTTTATATAGTGTGTTACACCTCCCCTCTCCCTGAAATATTAAAGAAATCCACAATATTGCTATGCAAAAAGCTCTTAGCTTATTCTGCAATAACCACCTAACCCTCTCCCAATGATTTCCAAAAATGTATTAGCTTTCCCCCTCTTGTCTACACAAAAATCACATGGCCCATGCCCATTGGCGTAACTACATAGAACATTTCTCTACAGGAGGATGGCTACAATGAAAACCATTTTTTTCAAAAAATTCGCGAAAATTGGTTACTTTTTATACAAAATTTTTGCAAAAACCTGTTCACCTTTTTGCATTTTTTTGCAAAATTTTTCCAAAAATGGGTCAATTTTTCCATTTGTTTGCAAAAAAGATTGCAAATACCAGTTCATTTGTTTGCAAAATGTTGGCAAAAACCGGTTCACTTTTTTGCATTTTTTGCAAAAGTTTTCCAAAATCGGTAAATTTTTTACATATATTTGCAAAAAAAATTGCAAATACCAGCTCAATTGTTTGCAAAAACCGGTTCACTTTTTTTGCGTTTTTTTTTGCAAAAAGTTTGCAAATGTTTTAAAAAAATGGAGCATAACGAGTGATTCGGTAGGCCAAATTCAATTTTGTTTTCACCAAAGTCCTGATATGTTATGGGCTGTCGTTTAAGGTGTCACATTGCGATTATTCCATCTAATAGTTTTCGAGTAATTTTACATTATACATGTGAAAAGTCTAAAAAAACACAACTGTATTTTTACACAATTTTTAAGTCAGGGAAATTTACTTGGGTTAGTCAGGGAAATTTACTTGGGTTGGTCAGGGAAATTTACTTGGGTTGATCAGGGAAAGTCAGGGAGATGACTTAGTAAATTTGAGTATGAACCCTGCTATAACATTTTATAAAACCATCAAAATCGATGAGGAGGCCACTATTCCGAATAATTACCAAATTCGGAACTATATTCCTAATCTACTTGTCCTGTATACAGGAATGACACCTGTCCTAGCTATGGTATTTATAATTTTTATTTGTTTAGTGACCTGAAATTATAATTTTTATTGGTTTAGTGACCTGAACCAGCCTTACAATGCATACGGGGATTTGTTCCTTATGACTATTTTTTGTAGTAAAAGTCCGTATCGCTCTACCGTGTACGCTATATACATGTAGCCATAGCGTATGTTGGTGTATACGCTATGGCTCTACGTTAGGGAGAGACGTACGCAGGATGTCCAGATGGGATTCCGTACGAAATACCCTCTCGTAACCTCGTTCTCCTCGGTGAAGTATGAGAAAACCGCAACGGCATCGTGTGAAGTACATGCACTGTACATGTATGTTTCTGATTCTACGTTCGTAATCTCGAATCGTTCTAGCAGCATTTGCGATGGGGCGCTCGTCCAAGGACAAACGAGATGTTTATTACCGACTAGCTAAAGAAGAAGGGTGGAGGGCAAGAAGCGCCTTCAAGTTATTACAAATCAACGAAGAATTTAGTATTTTCACAGGTAAAATGATTACCTCGTTTGTCATTGTTTGTCAAAATTTACCCTGTTTGTTTTCTGCCGTTCTCGCAACCCGTTTCTAGCAATAAATTCGGATGCAGTTCGTCTAAAAGCAAACACGTGGCAAGGATGCATGCATTGATCTCGAACATTGTTTACTTTTTGAAGGAGTCAAGCGAGCAGTGGACCTCTGTGCTGCTCCCGGCAGTTGGAGTCAAGTTCTTGCGCAAAAATTACGGTATGACGTTCTTCATGCATGCGCTAAGCCATATACTATCCTATGATCGAAACGTATACAGTTGCAATTGTTCTTTGACTTCCATAGTGCAAATCATGCAGACAATTCAGATGATGTGCTCATCGTGTCTGTTGACTTGCAGGCTATGGCTCCCATTCCTGGAGTCATTCACATGCAAGGCGACATAACCAAGGTGCCAATACAGTTCTATCAGTATAAAATGTCACGTGTTAGTCCTTTGGTGGATTAATTGCCTAAATGACAATTATTATTTCTCTAGACTTCTACTGCCGAGGGTATTATGAGGCACCTTAATGAAGAAAAGGCAGACTTAGTTGTTTGTGATGGGGCCCCAGATGGTAAGCATAATGTTCTGTGTTTAGTGTACGAGAGCATGCCTTCTTTGTCACAGGGACGCACTAGGCTACAGTGTACACAACTATCATTTTCTCTAAAACACGTTACTGAGTGGCTTTGATTGATTTGACTAAGACATAAAAATAGAGGAAATGCCATTGAAGACACCTAAAAGCAAGCTACTTCATTCAACTTTCAGTTACTGGACTACATGATATTGATGAATACATCCAATCTCAGCTGTTGCTCTCTGTAAGTCTGTAAACTGTATCAGAATCAGTAAATTGTCTGCTGAATTAACAAATGTGATAAATGTCCATTGTTTCAAGGCAATAAATATCACAACTCATGTTCTTAAAGATGGAGGATGCTTTATTGCAAAGGTTAGTATTGTCTGTCCCAATTATCTCTAATTAAATTTTAGGCACAATATTCTCAATTCCAAAGTTGTGATGGTTGTACAATATGGATTATCATATTCTTTAAGCAAATGATAAGCTTGCATATACGATGGTTTCTATTGCAAAGTTTTCTCAACTAAATGTGAAGCCCTGCTAAGTAAGCTGGACTTATCTAAATTCCATCTACAGTAAAGTATGTCATCATCTATTGATTACAGAGTTCAACATTTTATTTCAAGAATTTGATTAAATAGTACATAACATTTAGTTGGCAAAACAACAGTGGCAGTTATTGAGTAACCACAGTCAAATTCCATTGAACATTACCGGGTACCCTTGCTACATTAAACAATAAAATTTGGAACCTGGGCAGACAAATTTGATGCATGTTTGAATTTCTGTTGTTGTAAATCACGATTCTTCAGCATTTTCATAACTACCTGCTACATGTTCTTTACATGTATAAGTATGTATATTTTTGGAACATTTCAATTTTACCTTTAGGATTACTTCATAATTTCACTATTTTGCACTCAGCATCTAAAACATTTCAATTTTGCTTTAATTCTAGATTTTTAGAGGGAAGGATTCTACTTTAATTTATTCCCAACTTAAGATTTTCTTCACTACTGTCTCCATTGCAAAGCCACGCAGCAGCAGGGCGTCAAGTATAGGTGTGATTATTGATGAAATTATATCATGTGGTTAATTGGTAGCAGCTCACAGGCAGAGACTTTCATAACCTGTGTCCACAACTGGCTATTTTTCGAATTTACCATTTTATTGAATAGCGGGAGATTTGATTTCTTGCAATTGTAATCGAACCAATATCGAAGATTTGGCCAGGTTGAAATTTTGTGTGTTGTCCACAGTAAGTGCACATTGCTGGCTTGATTTAAATGTCTCTGGATTTATTTGTTTAGAGGCATTCGTTGTTTGCCAGAACTACCATCCACCTACAGGCTTTAAACCAACAATGATCAATCCATTGCTGAATCCAACTTCAGGTATGCAACACAAATATATGTGAAAATTGTGAAAGGTGCTGAAATGCACTTTAGTATGATATATGAATGCCAAAGTTTGTGTTTTCACATCTAAATACAGCGGTTTATTCATTTTGGCATTCAGAAATGCATGTAGCAGTTGAACGCCTAAATTCGCTATATACAATATGTGCCTGAAATTTGTGATTGTTTAGGCGACTGGAACGAGCTCCTAGATGGGCCTAATCGCGTTCTCGTGCCATTTCTGGCATGTGGAGATTTAAGAGGTTATGATGCAGATACATCATACTCCCTGAAGGTCTGTTGTCTTTCTCTTAATTTTAGAGATTGGTTTCTATTTATTATTGACATTATTATTTACTGAATAATAAGCCCTTATGCTTTACATGCTATGATCTAAATCAAAATCTAAAATTCCAGTTGCTGGATTTTTCACCTGATCTGGTGTAAAAATACAGCAGCAGTCTAAATGATAAACAAGCATTGGACAACATTTCTAATTAATAACCAATTCAGATTGATATTATCAGACAAGAGCTAATGGAGTAGTTTCTAGTTTTTCTGATTGAGAAAAGTGGTTTTAGATCGATCTCCACTATGTCCATGTTTTTATATGAAGTATATCAAACTTAATTTGACTAGTTATTTTTTTTTCTCCATTTCAGGGTGCCAATTTCAAGGATTATGAAATATTAAGTCCTGTTCAGGGGCCCATCCTACCTCCGTATGAACAAGCATGCAAACTTAAAAAAGCAGACCTATTAGCTAAGATGACCATTCCAGGCTCATCAAGCTCTAAAGAAAATTAAGGTAGCAAGTCCCTAATGTCATTTTTAAAACATAAATCAGTTTTAAACGCTGTACAAAACTATACATGAAACCCAGTTGAGCTAGTATTTATTACATTAGGTCTAACCATGATGTGAATGAAATACTTTACTTTGTTTGTAAATAAAGTTACATTATATCCTTTTAAATAACCCTGATTGTTTTAACCATATAGCATACTTTACATTTAATTTTGCAACCTTATTTGGAGAAAGTTTTCCAACTTAGGTTCAGAAGCTTCTCTCAAATTTTCAGAACCTTTTCATGTATATCATCATCAAGAGAAAGTGCTCTGAATGTCGACTTATCAGGAAAATACATGTACGTGGATTTTTTCTGGAATTGTTAAGGAAATTTGCAACGAAATTAACGCATGGATTATTATAATCAGCTTGATTTTTAAATTGCTGTGTAAGTTTTCATTCTCTAGCAGAAACAACAAACGTGTGTAAATTTAATGAAAAGTTTTATTATTAATTCTTTGTTTTTATTGTTAAATATTTCGGTTTCATTGGTCACAGCAAATTTCGAAATTGCTAGCGGGCCAGATATAAACCTTTCATAGGCAGAACTGTCCTGCAGTCCATAGGTTGGGATTAGTCGCTTTTAATAGCTTTCTAAACGAATTATGGAAACATGTACTTAAAATAATTGTCATCTCCTATCATCCTTCATCAACTTCCTGTTCATCAGATTCCCAAAATCTCTTCATGGGCATGTTCCTTCTCTTGAGGTGAGCATTTTATGGCTAAACTTTGCTTAATTGCCACCAAGTCGTTTTTAATTTGCTCCTGGTGCTGAAGAATTGTTGTTTGAGACTCCCAGAGTTGCGCTAGCTTCTCCATCATCTCGTTTAATGTTCTAATAATCAGATTCCAAGAGGCTTCATTCTCGCGCTTTCGTTTGGGTGACGTGGGTCGACTTGACGGTTGTGTTACAGTTGCTAAGTTGTTCTGCTCGCCTTCGATACTCTCTACTGAAAAGGTGGACGAGATCGATGTCGGCAAATGTCTTTTTCTTGGAGAACGCACAGATGATCTTAAAATGGTTAAAGAATGCGAGATTCTGGTATCAAATTCCGCTTTGATGAATGATACAAGCATAGCTTTCTAGTGGAAAAAAATTTCATCGAATTAGTAAATCAATGAACGTATTTTTGAAGATTAGTTTGAGAGTACAGTACTCAACTGAGGCATCCCTTTGTTTATAACCATAAGATTTCGATGCACGCTTCAAGTCTTGAAGGCTAATTCTTTCCAGCTCCTCTTCTAATTTTTCGTTTAGATCAGCTGACAATTCTTTTTCCGTCTTAGTTTCCAAAAACTTCAGCAGACGAGCATCTGTTATAGCCTGATTATCAAATGAAAGCTTTTTTATGAAACTTATGAGCTTATGGAAATTTCCCCCTAAACAGATCAGAAATTTAACCTTACAAGCAATTCAGCTATACTCAGAGAGGCAAGGGACATCTAAAAAGACAAATATTAGTAATGAAATTACAAACTTACATGTAAATAGGGCGCAACAAAATGGAAAATGATTGTGATCTTGTACATGTACCTTGTATAATTGGCTATACTTCTTGTTCGTAATTTGGAAATAAGTGGAAATGATTCGTTCGTTGGTATTGAACCGAATTGGTAACCTGAAAGAAGTGTGGAAGGGGTTTTAAATCAACTCTGTTGAAGGTCGTGACGTCATGCACTTTGGAATCTCGTAAAGGAAAAAAAAAAAACGCGCAACATTACTGAAATTCTTGACATTTATTTTTCGTAATTACCATCACATGACTATCACCCCCATTTCCCGCCAGTTTAAACAGTACGCTTACAAATGAATAGATTCAAAATTTCCGTTAGAGTTTCTGAAATCGAATGGAACACATTACAATAGGAAGTTAGTGCAGCACAACGGAATTTTTAAAAGCAAAGGTTTAATTTTTGTGCCATAAACGTGCCTTACGATCGTGCATTTTCGTAACGAAAGTTGCCACTAAACACCATAGGAACGTTATTTAAAATTCATTAAAAACACTGTGGTGATAAACGAACATTAGAAACACTGTGGTGATAAACGAACATTAGAAACGTTCTTTTAATTTAATTTCTTGTATATTCTTGTATATTCATTATAGCTTCGTTTGAACGCTACGATTTCGAGTTGCCAACTTTGAATTTGCCGCGTGAAGCTGCGTCTAACATGGACTCCAATATTAACCAATAAGGGTGAGTATTTATAAGTTTAATTTTTGAACTGTGCTACCTCAGTTGCCACATCTAGTCAATAGGTGTCGCTAGTGATCCATCACTGTCATACTGTTCTAAAAGTGTTTGTGGCCGCTGGTCTTCAATGAAGTTGTTGTCCTGTGTTTCCAATTATTTATACCACTGTGCGACATTCTCTTGAAAAACGCGAGGTAAGAAGCATATCAGTTGTTGTTATTCATAAAAGCGACTTACAAATCAGTAGTTTTCAGCAGGGGGAAAGGAAAACGAAGAGGTATGCGATCCTTCGAATGTGCAGTGTACCTCGAACTGGATCGCTTGAGAAATTGCATTTCTTAGCCTATTTTGCCCGACGAGGAGCCTGCTAAAACCTATACTTATGTTGAATTATTCACGTGAAATGTGTTAATTGCACATGCTTGTCGTTTTATGTTGCACACCCATATAAGTGAAACCAGTAGTGGACGATTTGTTGGTCTGCAGTTACGATATCCGTGACCCTGGTGCGTAGGTCAAAGTTGACGTTGGCAACTTCGCTAAAAACGACACTGTATACTGTCTTTGAAATGGCTTCTGCACAACCTAAAATAATGCTTGTTTCTCGAAACATCTATGAGAAATGCGACAGGTAAAGTCCAGACTTCATAGGGTAAGACATGATCGCTATATACGAGCACTGTTTTGCGCTAAAGTAGGACAATCCTTTGCGGAAGGCCTTGTCCTATAAGCATTAACTTGTGGGTGTTGCCTTTTTAAATATTAGCCCAGAATTTTAGGGATTTGCATTTACGAGCTTTCAGCATTGATGTGCAGTTGTATGCTGTCTGAAACTATGGCCACCCTCTTCTGTGTTTATGCATGCAGTTAATGTTGATTAATACTCGTAGTTATCATCATAGGCTGCATAACTGCAGCACTGCTTATTTCAGATTGTTACCATCATACACTCATTCTGTAACTATTCCACAAGAGTATGTGACATTAATGTGTAGGTAGACTATTAGGTTGGATTAGAGCGTAATTTAGTTTTCCTGTTAGTGCATGCGTTCTCTAGACATGTATGGTATATAAATACATGTACATTTTCCTGTGCATCTTTAGTGGAATTGTTTGGCTTCTACTGTCACGTCTGTTTTCTTATTCCAAAGTAGACCTACATGTAAAGATAGTCACAGGAATGAGTTTCGGACAGTTTTTTCAGAAAATGCATTCCGACACCTACACTATGAAAACACCTGATAAATTGATTTTAGGTTGTTTATTTGCTTGCGTGTTGACGCATAACGTAACGATTGATTGATGAGCGGTTGGGGTATGTTAATATTTGCTCTTAAATCGAGATGCATTGCAAACTCCAGCATATCAAGGGAAATACATGTCTGTTGAGATTGTACACACAATTATGGCACTGGTATAGTGGCTGTGAAGGTCCATTGTATTAAGTAGTAAAAGCTGGAAATATACGATTTTGTGATGGAAATCTAATCTGAGAGAATCTGGCATGACGACTTTCTTTCACAAAGTGAAACCTCTAGTGCATCTTCGTTCTTATAATGATAGGTATAGTTAGTGCTAAATGTACAACGTTTCGGAATGAAGAGAACAAGGATAATATTATGAATCTTGACATAGCTTTGTATATTATGACGTATTTTTATTGACAACAGGGTAATGAGTTGAATTGAATAGCATTGTTTGCTTTTGTCTATTCTAGGCGAGATCCAAACTCACTACATGTACATTTTCTAGCATTGTGAGCAATTTAAATTTGAAAAACTCTCCACATGTCAGGGTATTTCATAATTTTGAATTATAATTTCAATCCAGAAGGTTATGGGCCATGGTGCAGTACAAAATTGAACCCAGGGAACCTGAAAAAGTCTGGGGATTTTGTTAGTAAAGCTATTGGAGCCTTGAATAATTTATTGCTAAATAACATAAGTTTGTCATCATTTGACGTAGGCCTCCCGCTTTGCTTTCTGAGAGGTAATTGCATTTATTAAGTACAAAAGCATTGAAAAAGAAACCAAAATCAGGATTATAGGTACACATCTATAAAGTTATTGCAAAATTCATGCCATCATTAATAGCTAGTTAATACTTAATCGCTGTTATACGACCAGATGGCATGCTTTACATGTACCACCTGAATTCCATCAATGTGGCTTTTCTGTTTGTGATTCCCTCGACCGAGTTTTCTTTTGAAGCAATCCAGACATCTGAGAAAACTGAATATTTGTTCCTCATTGCGAAATGTGTCCTCCAGAGCTCTTCTCAGAGATTTTTAAAAGTGGTCTCCTTTCATGTACACATGTATCATAAATTTTAATGATTTTCTCTCAAGTAAATACCTCTGAATTCCAGTTTGCAAAACCATAGCATCATTGCATTCTTTCCATCTGTCTGCGGAATTCTAATTGAAAGCGGTGGATTTCATTTTCTGTACCATACCCGGGTAAAAATAGCCCAACAACGAGGTATGGCTCCATACTGTCTTTGCACGCGATGCTATTTAATAAGGTAATTTGATATAAAAGCCTTAGTAATTTTGGGGGCGAAAAGGAGGGGGCACGCAAATCGGCACCAGCAGAGATTGGCTGGAGATGGACCACCTCGCCGTACGAAAAGTACCAATTATTGGCAGTCGGGTCCTCCATTTCATGACGAGTGCACGTAAATCTATAGGTTTGTGGCGCGCGATAAATAAATCTTTTTCGCCTTTTTAACACAAACTAGGAAAACCACATCACGCGAAGGCATGCTGCCAAATTAGGGTTGTCGTCCTCTCCCCACTCGTAATTCATAATGCAAAAAATGCAATAATAAACAACATTTGAGCAACTAAATGAATTGTAATTCTCTTTTTATATTACGACTCATTATCTTATTACTGGGGAATCATGCATGTCCTAGTAGTACGCATGCTATTAACACGCAGGCTTTTAGTGAGTTACTACCGTCGTTTTACGCTGGCGTAGTACACCTGTACGATGAGCTGCCTCGGCAGTCCTGCATTTTCTAATTTCAGTTTAACTGGTGCACTTCTATGCGCTCCATTCAAATCCCTGTTGTCAAAATAATTTGGATGGGAGATCCCACTATGTCTCGGTCGTGTCACAGGTTTCGTATGGCTGTAGTATTCCGTGCTACATGTAGTATGCAGTATTTGCACTATTGCACTCTGCCGGTGAGCTTCTACCGATAAAATCAATACAATGCTTACCCTGACCCCGTAGCTTGTAATTACAGCCTCAGGTGATGCTCTGGTCGTGTCGACCAAAGAGAAATTGTGCATGGTAAATATTGCCTCTTCTAATTTGATCTTGTTTATTGTTGATTTTCTTAACTGTCAGTCTCAATTTCTGGGCTGAACGTTGGCAGTGAAGTGATGCACGCTTAAGGAATATTCTGGGAAACAAGACAGACGCACGGTGATTCATTACTTATTTAAACTCTGTTTTCGTTTAAAATCTGTCAGGGATTTGTTTCTGTTGTGCCGCAAAGGTAATCCAACCTGGAATGCAGATACGTGTCTGCCATCGAGCTACACCGTCGATTTGCTCCAACCTGTCGATATCGTTAAATCAGGCTCGATTTAATTGTTGAAGAAGGTAGACTGTAGGGAATTTGCCCGAGTTGGACATCTAGACCTATTGAGCCTGATGCAGTGTCCGCTGTTCTTGTCTCAGAACACTCTGCTCCTCGATTGAATGACTTTTCATGGAAATGTATTCTGGTCAGAGTCGTCGAAGAGACGACCTTTGCATAGCCGATATCTAGCCCAGTCTCAAATGCGACATGTATTGTGCACCGTGGTCGTCCATCAATCAGTGGCCAACTGCACAGCGCTACAAGGATGCCTTGATAGCCAATTTCTTCGCTGCACTACGAAAAGCGAGTGGCAGATTTGATGATGCTAGTGCTGCAGCTCGAGGGGTTTCTTCGGCGTTGCAGGCAACTGTATGCGATATGGTTTTTATAATTCTGGGTGGCTAGGTGGCTGACTCGTTCACGTAATAGACGTTTTTCGCGGTTCGTAAAGCGTTTTCCCCATGTATCGGAGCATAAATCAGCCATAAATAATTTACAGATTAATCTATATTAATGGGAGTGCAATTGGCACTGGTCTCTGAGAGGCTGTGCTTGCATTGCTTTTTTTTTCTTAACAGCGCCCCAGATGAATGCGCTGCTCCAAGACGTGCAGTGGTCAGAGTGGATCCCAGCCGCGCGATGGTCAGTCCGGAGAGCACCTCGCAGTCGATATTAATGAATATTTTAGAGGCAAATATCAGCCTCGATGCAATTTTCATCACGCGCCGTTCGGTCTTATTAAGAGCGAAGACGTTGCCATGAATTTATAGGCTTATACTGAATAGCAAAGCACCCTCGGTATCGGTGCATCAAACTATATTACATCGTAATGCTGCATTGTTGCTGAAATGCTGGAATCGTCTCGTAGCTGGTTAGCCACTTGACACATTCTGGATGCAGGAGGAGTCTGCCAGCCTGCATGCGTGAAATTGAATTCCCTGTTCAGAGACACCTACGCACTGTGTACACTTTCTTGATGAGTGTTTTTATGTAACGAAGGAGGTATTGAACTTTGTCAATATGGAATGAAATAATGCTGGGAATGTTTGCGGAACCCCGGGGGAAACGTCCTTAACACGTCTAGTTCATCTCAGCGAAAGCAGTATGATATGGAAATGTTGTTATTTGCACTCGTAGATTGTTCTGATATACCGCTGAATTTATGGATGGCAGACATCATTGTTTGTACAATTTTCCAGGGTGAGGAACTCACAAATAACTTGCCTGTATTGAAACATCGCCCCTGAAGGCTGACATCTGACCAAATATCGAATTCAAGATGCATTAACTTTCCAATTACAATATCTGTCACAAAATTTAGATGATACGGGGTTCACCCGACCAGAAACGTGTGGAATTTGTCAGGGAATATGGAAAGACATGGAATAGCTACAGTAAAGTCGGAGATTGTGATTGATTTTAAGGCAGATAAATTTCTCTTCAAATGCAAGGAATAAATTTGATTAATTTAGCCTTGGAAAAAAATGGGTTGAAAGCTGATAAAGTAAGATGTAAATGTCATTTCTGAGGGAATCATGTGAAATGTCATTTATTATGTTCCTGTCTTAAGTGCACCAAAACGTCGAGTTCAATTTTAATTGGTCAATATTGCAATCATGTCGATCGTTTACTGCACAGATATTGTAAGTCCACTTTTGCAACATCGTGTTACCTATATTCTTGAATTACATGTACATCCACAGAAGCTGGGAGTGGACAATCGCAACTTCAGTATATTCACAAAACATTGCATAGCCAATGGTTTGTGCGAAGAATGTACGCGCAAACATTGCATGTCCTTTTTTTGTTATGCTCTATTGCATGCGAATAATTCTCCTGACTCAAATGTGGTTCAAACGTAGTCAACTATATATATGACATTCTTGAGGCGCCCATGTATATCCGCTGTTCTTCGGTGGTGGTGATTATCAGTTTTCTATATTGGTAACATCGATACACATTTAAATATACGGCGGAGGAGGGAGGGATTGTTCGTGACACGGACACATCCCATTCTGCCACTTATCCTGCCGTGGGGGGTATTTGGTAAGGAGCGAGCGATGCTGCAAAACAAGACTGAGACACTATCGAGGGCATGGGTGGGAATGGCCTGGGCCTATTGTTGGAGGAGCAAATCAGAATGGAGCCTATTGTGCCAACGTGTAGGAAGAAGCGAGCTGGGGTATTGATTAGTCGAGCGCCAGATGCTGCACATCGTCGCCTCTTCCGCCTGCCTCTGATGATGGCCTGTTTGCGTTGAGGGAAAAGAAACCACCGAAAAACAACGGTCTTCGGTTCACTGCAACGTTTATCCAGCGCAATCCGGGATATTACTATTGCCGCATTGGGTTACAGCAGCTGCGGCGAGTGCAAGGACCAAGTGTACACTTGATGATGGATGCGTGAGCTGCAGGACGCACTACCAGAAAGCTGCATTTTGCAGTTGCCAAGGACCTACCCAAAGGCTTGTTTGTCTCTCGGACTCTTGGGTCAGTTGGCAGGGCATCGTGTACGCGGCCGCTGACATCTTAAGGTAATGCTCGACCTGAGATGGTCTCCTTCTTACTCGTGTAACGGCTGATGAGTCTTGTCTTGGGCCTTGAATGCCTCGTTGGTCGAGCATGGCCAGGCGATTGAATGTGCGCATCGCATATCGGCATGAACATAATTACCGTGTGTCAAAAATGCAGAATTTGAAGTAATAACATTGAATGGCGCATGTGCAATGTACATGTAGTTTGCGGGGGTCCACTACTATGTAGGACAGCAATGGCAGTTTACCATTCAGTTTTCATTGTGTGAATATCGCTGATTTTGCATTAGGATCTGTCAAGTTTGCTGCAAGCTAAGTCTACAATGTACATGTACATGTATACCCGCACGTATACATTGTATGAATTCGTTTTACTCAAAATAGGGCAAAAGTGTCGTTCTTGGAGTAACGACACACCTTGGGACACAATTTTGAAATTTACCATAGAACTAGTGACTGTGTGCTCTGAACGAAGTCAGCAGTCAGTGTGAACCGATATTCTGAAACAGTTTAAGACGTCTTTATTATGATTGTGTTATGGATGAAATGGCGAACGAGTATATTTAGGGTAAAAAGACGTTCTAAATTTTTTATTTATATTTGTGATTTGTTGCAATTGCCTCGTTGGCAGTTGGATATGGCCTCGATTGAACAAATGTTGACATGTAAAGCACGCACTTAAGTTTATCATATTATGCTCCAATTTTACAAACAGCACGCGCGGAACACTTCGATAACGCGTCTGAAATTCTCGGAATTTCAGCTGACACGCAAAATGCGCCTTTTTGTTAGTCACCATCGTTTTTTTTTTGTTTTTTTTTGTCCGCGTCTTAATCGTAATCTGTTTGCGAGGCTTCTGTCATTGACCTCCTTGCCTCTCTTTGGTGCATATTTTCCTGCTAGTTAGCCTGTTGTCTGTCAGTGTTGGTGTTGGTTATAGCGCGAATTGGAACCCCTCTGTCAGCTCAAATCCCAGATGTCCTCTCTCGTCACATGCACGTGGGATTTATTTGTAGTGTGGCGCATTGTGTGCAGTTGGTATGCACACAACCACGAGTGATAATGGACTGGGGAGGAAAGGCGAGTCAGATGGGGATCGTCATGGACTGTCTAATGGGAATGGCCGGGCCCAAAAACCCTCCCTGGACATGGGTTGTACGTGTTGCTCTTTCTTTCCTTGGTTTTATCATTCGCCAGGCCTTTCCTCTCGCCACCATTTTTCTTTTTGTTAGCCCCTATTCCCTCGGTCCCTTTCCACTGAGTTTCCACGGTTCTTTATCCGCCATTATATTCTGCCATATCTGCCGCCCTGCATGCGCGCTTGTAACTCCAATAACTGTCCATCACGTTTTGAGTCTCTTAAGCCCGCACATTCAATTTCAACGACATGCACTAGAAATACCTTTTTGGGCTCGAAAATCAAATAAGGGACTTTTGCGAAGGCTGGCTCGGCGCTGCCCTGCCATTAATGCCACGTTTTCTAGGAGATTCGACGCACGTTTTCAGCATCTTCATCTTCCCATTCTCCTCTGGGATGCTCTTGACTCTTTCCATTATAGAATAGTTGCTGCGGATTCAGTTTTCAAATTATGAATTTCGAGGCTCGGGGATTTACAATAACAAATCTTCATTTCCATGCAAATGACTGCGCATCTCCCGTGATTTACTACTTCGCTGAAAACGCTCTCCAGACCTGAGGTGCGAGGGCAGTTTTCTTGGTCAGGCACTTATTTTTTCTAGAAAAACGACATCGGCTGATGCCCACCATCTTCTTGAAGTCTTAAGGACACAGGCCGCAAACTGCTTCGGTGATGATACGAGTTCTCAAATTTTAAGCTGTGAATGAAATTTTACAGAAAATAGTAATAAAAAAGCGCTATGAAAGCAGAAAAAGAGCTTATGTTAGACTATTTCAACGATATAATGTGTGATACAAGATATTTTAACTCCATTTTGTGTTCGTAACTCCAACTGTTTTTACGTTACTTGCTTTATTTGGCAAGATGATTCAGGTTCCCCCAGACCTGGAGAGCCTGGGGTTGTCATGGCAAATTGTAAAGGCCTGGAAAAGTCAGGAAAGTTCAACAAATCATGAATACAAATTGCACATATATTACATTGCTAATTATTGACTGAAACAATAATCAAAAATGGCGAGCAGTGTTGTAGAAGAAACCATATTAAATATGGCATATTTTTTGCATTTGCCATGGTTAGGGCAATTTGTTTTAAAGCCTGGAGTAGTCAGACAATATCATGAACGTTTCATCTCTAGAGGAACCCTCCGATCACTGTCTTCTGTTACATGAAGTATTGTGAGGCAGGATATTGTCTCACAAATATCCTTTATGTTAGGCTGCTCTTCTTAAAAATGTATTGGCTAATTAAAGTAATGAATAAGGTATGCACTGCATCATTTAAAAAGATGATTTTGTCTTTCACTTCATCGGTATGTTGTGTAGAGTACGTGCCATTTACATGTACATGTATTTGCTGATAAGATGAAAACAAATATGTATGTAAGGTCGATATCCCGAATCATCGTGGTTTTTACTGATGAACGTTTCGCCAGAACCGATAGCGTTCAAATAATCGTAAATATCAACGTAGATTAACTATTATAGTGTCATTTCACTATTATGTCAAGTTGGAATGTTATGGGAGTTTCAGAAATTGCCAGGGAAGGTCAATACAATGTTGATGCTGAACCAACCACACTATCTGGAGATACCTTAAACTCAGCCTGAAGCTCATACCGCATTTGAATAAGTGAGTTATCATTTCGACTATAAATGGCCTGTTATCTATGGAATGATAATGGTGCATGTATTGTGAGATAGGCCTACAATTTTTTATTTGTGGCAATGACTATTTGTAATCGCATAAACAGCAAACAACGGTCTGACGCAAGAATTTCGAGGATTTTGCACCCTCACGATCGTGCCTCGGTGCGACTTTTGTAAATATGCTTATTCCGAGATGGCAGAACATATTGAGCGATAAATCAACGTGACAAACTGACGTACAGCAATTTTAACAGCTACGCTGTTAGAACAGGCTCCTCTCTTTTTCTGCCAAAATGCCCACGCGCTTACGCATTTTGTGCCTTTTTTGCAACGTAACTGAGTATCAAGCTGATGACATTTTTCATCGCTCCAATGAATTTGCACTACCGAACCAAATTGTTGGCAACGTATCCTTCCGATCACCACCACGGTATTTCGTGCGGAAATGCAAAACTTGAGTTTTCGTTAAGACCCGCAATATGTGTCTTAACACCCCCCCCTTATCACCTCACTCCTAGCCCGGCGTCTATTTCATGGATAATGAATTTTTTCCCTATCACCCATTGTTAGGCTGGAGTTTACTTTGTTGGTGCTTTTCTGATTAGGGATCCCGCTCTTAATTTGATGCTTTCGCCTCAATGTTTGCATCCACGCGTGCCTCTACGCGGCAGACATTATGATTAAGAAATTGAAATATGCATTGTTTCCCAACCTCTAATTAGAAGCGAGGCCGTGATGTATGTCTTACTGCAGAATGCGCATTACCGAGATGGTTTTCCTCACTTTAGGATAAACTCGTGGCCTGAAACAACGCAAAAATGTCCCTCGTGAGAAATTAGCTTTATTCTGTAACGATTTGAATGGAGGCCAAGTCCTCTACCATTTTGGTTTTAAACGAGCCTGCGTGGCTTCACGCTAATTGAATTATTATTGCGTCTTTCATGTTTGTTCATATCGCTTTTTTATGCCAGAGAAGGGTTGCGCTTTCGCATCCCACTTCCAGCCGCTCTTTATCAACTTCTGACTTTGGTATTGCAGAATTAGCACCTGCAGAAGACGAACTACCTATTAGAATTTTGACCATTGGTCATTTGTCGATTCATTTGAAATGAGCATGAACCATTGCATATGTAACATTCCTTTGATACTTCCATGAAAAGTGCTGCACATGGTTTGTCAGACATAAATGGTATGCAGAAAATGTACAAAAATTATGATTTTTTTGTTACCATTTTGCACTGAAAAAAATTCCCTATGGGTTCTCCGAAAAAATGTTCCTGAGAAATACATGCATGTCATATTCCTGATGCAGAAGTTGTCTGAGCAATTTCTGCACATATCTGTGTGCATATTTATGCAGAAGTTCTGGAGAACATAAGAGATTTCTTGCATGCTTACTACAGTGGTTGCTTCTATATAAAGGATACTTATATCCGATCCGGTGGAACCCTTGTAATTATGGCCGAAATGCAAGGTTGCTACTTTCTTTATTTCTTGGTGACTAAGGGGCGGGCGCGTGGTCATTGGGGTTATCATTTATTTCTTTTTCAAAGGATTCTTTTAATTTATTTTGCTGAATTGAGTCTCTCAACTTTAATGTTTTGACGGTTTTTTTTTCTGCAAACTTTAATACTACTTGTAAATACTGTAGCTAACCAACACCAAATGCCTACTGTACTTGGAAGGCTGTTTTCCACACTACATCCATGCACAGATGCGTGTTTCAGTACTTTATGTAAGAAATCTGCTGATCATTTTGCCTTTCGAACATAGGCCTACATGTGCTGTACATATATTTAGCACTCGTTCACAATATCTCATATGTAGTCCTAAACAAGCTGTGTCCCTGATGTGAGTAACGTCTTAACTACAATTCATAACTCTTGAGGCGCCTGTTCTATAGATTTTGCAGATCTGCAACATTGCTCTTACTGCCAATGAATTCTCTTTGGCCTACCAGTGACAGAACGCTGCGTATGCATCTTTTCTTAATATCCAATATATATTTAACTTTCTTGACGTGGTATCAGTATTTTCCACGAGATATATTCCGCTTCAAAATGGCCGTCCTTACATTTCGCAGAGCTCCCTTCCTGCATTTATGTAGATCCATCCCACACCTCAAGATGTAATGCAGAAATTCTGTTCATCTCCAAAATCGATTTTCATCATCTGCCATGAGCTTATGAGTTCAGCGTTGCACCCTTTCGTAATGAACCGAGTTCACTTTTATGTGTTCAGTAAATGCATTTTATAAGGAAATAGGAATGAGAGTCGCCTGAGCCAAGGAATATATCGACGTGATATACACGTGAAGTGGTGTACGTGTGCGAGAAAATCCATAATAACGATTTTGAAACTATAGGTGTGTGGGAAGTTTTTGATAGATCTAATATTAGCCTACTTATTATTACGAGCGTGGAACCCTACCTGTACCTGCCTCAATAATTAAATCCACAAAGCAGATTATAATGCGTGTTCTATTGTGACGTAGACCTGAATTATCGCGGTTGGGACTGACATCTATTCAAGAGTTACTGGGCTTAATAATAGAGGATGGGTAAGGCAATTTCTACGAGCGCAAATTCGCGCTTTAACATATTAATAGTTTTAATATTGAAAAATTGAATTCGGAACCATGACTGACTGCCTATCATCCTTGCCAACCACAACTGAAAATGAGGTTCGAGCACGTAAAGCTGGAACTGTTTATGCTGAAAAGTTGTGTTGGTGAATATATTTTTTTCTACAAAGTACATTAAGCGGGGCCTAACGCAGCTGATAAGTCTGAATTAATTTACATTGAAGCTGCCAATTCAATTTGATTGGATAATTTCTAACCAAATTTTCATCGATAACGATTTTAATGCATACAGTATATGGGACTTGCACATTTTTTGTTCGCGCTTTAACTGAGCGCTTTTTTGCACATTTTTTGTTGACTGAAAGTGAAGTTGAACATCTAAATATTGTGTTTTCTCTTTTTTTTATTTTATAAAGATGCATTTTCCTATTCAAAATGATAATTGAAAAACGCGATAAATGTCATCATACTCTCTTATTCAGGGACAAAAAGAGTATGGCGTATTAGCGTTTGTTTATTTTATCCGATAATGGAAATTTAAAAAAATTAGCTTATCTGATTTATCGTGAAGTACATGTAGATTGTAGACGTTTGTAGAACGTCTCAAGAGCCGTTCTTAACTAAGATTCACGTGATCAATATTCGTCTATTATTAGCATTATCATGTCGTGTTGCCATTCACATCTAATGTATAATGAAGAACTTGCTCGCTTGTATTCACCAATTGTTAGCAAGCTAATTTCATTTATGTCATCTCTGTAAACGCACTGTTTTTAAAGCTATTGATGTAAACTGATAACATGGAATAACATGGAAAATACACAATCCTAAAAATATAGCCTGTCATGGGGATATGTTGAATTATAAAATAATACGAGTACTAAATGAGAAGCTTGATAACGAAATAAGTCCGTTGCAGCTAACGAGCGAAAAATGATAGTAATTAGTGAAATGGATGTTTGAATAAACCTCCCAGAGGACACCATGCAATAATTTTCTACCATTTCGAGCATCTGAATCCCAGAGCACACATGGACTTAACAACGCCACTAACCATGTGTTGAAAGTTTTAGATACCACAATTCTACAATGTGTAATTAAGCTTGAATCGTAGCCCTTTATTGTACTCGTAAGTGAAGCCAAAAGGCATGAAGGAATCGTACAGGGGGGACATTTTTGAATAACTCGTATACATATGTACTTGATTACTTGTATATGTTCAGTTTCTCTAAATTATGATTGGAAGGGGTTCGGACCCCTCAGTATGCCCAACTCTTGTGTTCCACTGCGTTCAATGTTGATTCTTTTTACCCGATATTGACATCTTTTACACTGCATTACGAGTATATTTAATGATGAATTATTTTAAGGTGAGCGGTCAATAGGTGGAGGTCAGTATTAGATTTCTCTTGTTCACTTTAGAGTATAGACAGTTGATACCATAGTGGTTAACTAAATAATCACATCAATGTCAGAACTGCCTCTCAAAATGAAATGTAACCTAATAACCTTCCTTCTATCAAAGTTCGCAATCAAAATCTTGTTCAAGTTCATTGAATTGATTAAAGTATCGGCTGCATTCGTGTTCCTGTTTTGCAGGACAGGTGGAATGGCAGTACATATTGTACATGGAAATTGCGCCATTATTCGAACCTCAGTCGTGGTCATATTACATGTAGGCCTACATGTGTCCTCTACCTCAGCTAACCTCTCCTAATACATGTACCTCCCAGTTTGTCAACTAAACTGTGCAATTAAACACATTGCTTTAATAGCATTAGTGAAACCTTTGCAATGTCATAATATAGCGGACGGTACATTATGTAGGGGAAGTCATGCTGCATGTCATTCAGTATGATTTCAGGTACTATTTATTATTTTTACGTCAAGTGGGTACAGAACCTTTCGCTTCAGTATGTACTTGTACAACCGTAAATATGTCTGAATATCTATGGGTTTGTGCATACATTCGTGCTAACTATCAGATTTGCAAAATGTTGGTTTTTTGTATTCCTTTCATAATGAACCTGCATGCACTTCACAACTCGGACTGGGTTTTATGCTTTCAAATTTTCACATCTGATTTGTGGGAAGACGGCTTAACATCTGCTCAAAACCTGAAAGCCTAGAAGCTTTAAGCCGGGAAAAATTTTAAGTTTCAGAATAACAGGAAATCGCAGACAGCTTGTACAGGTATAGAAAAAGTCCAATGGTGGAAACGTCTAAATTGCAATTTTGTCTCACTTTCAAGAGCGCGAATTTAACCAAATTAAAAAAATGGGAGAAAAGTTGCAGTTTAGAAGGCCTGCTATTACCCTCTTTCTTTTTAAAGTTGTAATTATGTTGAGGTAGTCGAAATCCGAGCAATAGCAAGCAGAGTATATACCACACGGTATTTTCCTATGATCAAATATACTGTACAGGCATCAGTTTCAGAACAGAAATTGGTGGAAACAACATTATAAAGTGAATTTGGATAGCTTGACTTATTGAGTTTCTGAAAATTGGTTTCGTCTGCTGGCGAATGTATTCGTATTTATTTACAATAGCAGTTCTCTCGGCAAATGTATGTTGCGAGTAAACTTCATGAAATTATTCATGAAATTATTTGAATTGGCCTACTGTAATTCATAATTTGAACTTCGAATTTCTTTAAAATATTGACTTGTTATGGCGTAATTCAAAACTATACCCTCATCTGTTTCAAGGATTCTCCATTGTAGGTTTTTGTTTAGTTTTGGCATTGTACGTGTCTTCATGATTTTAATTAGCTATTGATCGTTTAACAACACCTGTAATTATCATTGTCTCCATCAAGTCGTTAACTTGTAATCATTGAAAATTACTATAAAAAATTAATAAGAAAGGCAGTCAACTATAGGCGAAATGAAAGCAAACGCTTTCGGCATCGATGGAAGCTACCAAGTTGTCATTTGAGTTGGCGTGTCTAATTTATCCTGACATGTTTTAATACACCATATTTCGTCGATGCAGAGATAGCTGTTATCAAACTAGAAATTGGTCGTGAAATTAAATGTTTACACTGTTTAGACTTGAAATATCTGGAAGTGGAAGATGGCAAAGTCGTTTCGTTAGCGGAAGCTTAGCTCGTCATAAAATGCTGATATTATACTTTAGTAAAACATGCATCAGACACCAATGGCACGAGAGGATGATGATAATTTGCATATAGCTGGCAATGAATCGACTACCCATGGATGCTAGGCATGGCCGGGATTGATTCTGTTTTTCATGTCATTTTTTTATCGTTTTAAGGCTTTTGACACGAAGCTCCTCGGTCATGAATTATTCAGAAAGCTATTTTCTATGAGATACATATTTACAGAGTTGAACGTGCCCTCATGCTTCCAAGGCATTTTAAAGTGGTCTCAAGTTTTCAGTATTGCTTTATTTTTTTTTCGAAATTTGCTTTTTTTCTGTTTCAACGCGAACACTGATAGGCGTGTATGGCTGCAGAATACAGCGATACATTTTTATTAACATTTCGTATCATTGTTATGGATATTCCGCGTCCGGGCTCGTGCACGATAAGGCAGATTCCGAATTCAGACCACGTATAATAAGCACGACTCCAAACGGATTTTGTTTTCTCGCTTGTTATGGGGAAGAAAAAAAAGCCATATGTAAAGCGTTTATTTTCAGCGTCGAATTTCAAAGCAGAACGCATCTGGAAGTTTTCCAGACCAGAACAGAGGCGGGCTGCTTAGCATATATAACAAACCTTGTTTTGGGGCGGCCTCCTTCTCGTTAAAACGTGTTAACGAAATTAAAACTAGGTTCAACCCTTTTCTCCCTTTCCACCCCTAGATGCCGGCTATCTCGATTGGCTCGTGAGACATCATTTAGGTGAGCATCTGATGCACTCTTCCTGACAAACGTTTGGAAACTTCCTAATTTCTGCAGTTAGAGCTCCGGAATGTTACCAATCACGGAAAAATGGCAAATGCAAGCCCAAAATGGATGGGACTGTTATTAAATTGCCACCATTTGACAGACATGGGAAACATTTATTTAACATTATATTGCCATCGGTTTAGACTAAGTTGCACAAACATATGTGACACCATTTACTCCATTCACAGTCAGTGAATTTTCCACATTTCGCTTGACATGGATAAATTAGAGGTAATTTGCTCGGTCCTTCAGTAGATGCATCCTATAAGAAATTGCTCTTTGCATCCTGTTTTCTGATGAATTGCACATCCATTCAAAGCTCTCGTCCAAAACTAAAAATGCATCCTCGCAAGAACTACCTCCATCAGTAATGGAAGTGGCCAACAGAATTGACAGTGGTCTGGTTGCTGTTATCGAGATGGGGTGCGAGGCTGGAACACGGATTTCTGATCCATTTCCTATTTTTATCAATTTCTGCGAACCCTATATCGGCTCCTCGGGCGACGATTTCAGCGCTTTAATGCAAAATCCAACGTGGGAAAAACGCCCGCCCGAGCATCCTGTACTGGCAGCCCTGGAGAATGAGCATTGCATCCCCGTCTCACCCTCGGGCGAATCTGGAGAAATGAAGCTAGCGAAACCTGGTCCCCGTTATTGATTTTCGCCAAATGAAAAGTGGGTCGCGATGCCCTCGGCTTAGCCAAACACTGCAAGATCCAGGTTGCATCCAGAAATTTCCCTTTAAATATAAAACTCTTAATGCACCGCACTTCTCAAACTGCAAGGGAAATTGCAACTCCAAGGACGACGACAGGGAATGAACTGTATAGTGGGAATGGAATAACAAATGCAGAAATCGTTGCATCCCCTCGAACCTCCAAAGGGCTCCTCTGTAATCACCTTTTTTCTTCTTGTTTTGTTACTTGTACTTTCGTGTTTATCAAAAGAGGTTAATAGGGTACTTGAAAATATTTTAAGGTCCTTAGAAACTCCTTAATTTGTATTATTGGGAAATGGGTGGGAATCCTGTATAGTTTGGCTGGTGCTTTTAGCAGCGAGAAAATTAAAAAGAAAATGAATTGGAGACGAACTTATGCAGTACTGAAGGGACGTTGACCGCACAATGTGTCATAATCAGTTGGAACTCAGGTCGTGTATAATCGTACCTGACAGGATGATGAAAGTCAGAAAGACAACGTTTCTGGAGAGACGTGCCCTATTTTGGTTGGCTGGGTTTCGCCTGGATACTGGAAGCGATAAGACCTCTCCAGCAATTAAGCAAAGAGCTCATCATCCCTCTCTCAAAAACGGAAGTGCCACCAAAGACGGAATCCACCAGTAAAGACAAACACGGCTAAGTACCAGCCAAAATATTTATGCCCACTTTCAGCTGGAAAGTGAGGTCAGTCGGGTTCCATTTTAATTCCTGTTGGAAGCTTATTGCGACTGACTCGCTGAAATTTTCAGCCTATCCGATCCCGTGGCTGGGAACGTGCCTATCTATCATCTTTACTTATCGATAGTGTCCTCGGCGTTTAGAAAAAAAAATATTTGGATAATGTTTTTTTTTCCGGATTTTTTCCCCCACAATTTTGTCAATATCAGAGTAATGTAATTTGTCTACCTTTATCACGAATTTGAAAAATGCTCGCTGCCCCGAGAGATCCACGATCGTCTGTTTTTCCAAGATGCGAGCTTTTGTTTTTCTTATCCCATACTTCTCATCATGTAAAATAAACTGAACGTAACATAGGGAAATCTAACATCGTTAATGCAATAATGCGCAGCATAAGTCAGCATCTCCTTCAGCTATGTTTGCTGATAGGGTGGGCTCGGAATACTCTCTGTGCTTTCCTGACGCCACTCTAGCACACAATCTTGGGCGATATGGACTTTGTCTATCATGTTTCTCATGTAAAGTCGAAAAATGAAATGGTAGCTAGACTAATTAACATCATATGTGCTGCGTGCACTTCCGCATAGACGTGATCGAACGCAATTATGCGGCGAATACCATATTTGAGTACACATATAACGTAAGCAAATTATTTTGTATTTGTGACATGACAGGTCCAGTACTATAGTCGGTTCAAATACAGAATGGACTGGGGAATTCAAATCGACCAATATAATTAAAAAGAACGTTTGCAATTCATCGTAACATTCCTGCATTCATGATTCACACTGGAAAACCAAATCTATAAGCTGAAACTATCTGATTGGTGTCCCCCAGTTTGTTCAGTGAATGAAAATATTATAGGAGGTAGCCGGGGGGCTATCACTCATAGCTCCAAAGCTAACAGTGATTGCTACTGTTCAGGCGCAGATACAATTTTGGTCAGATTAGGTAAAGTTAGTTTAGGTCAGACGAGGTAAAACACAGCAAAAAGGATGTCTATGCCAGACGTTTTCAGACATGCATCTGCTGCATCTGCGCACGTAATCATGCCATCGGCGGTCAATTGGTGGTCCTTCAACCCATTACTCTCTGCAGAATGACCAGGCACCACGACGGGCCCGGGCACGCGGCCATTTCCCTTTACGGCCTTCGAGGCCATTATTCCGAGCACGATCCTGCTCTGAATGCTGATGACCAAAGGGCCTTTGCGCGGCGCCCGATTTCGGCAGCGGAAGTCCGCATCGTCCCGACGCCAGAGACGGCTCATTTGTCAGCGGATGACCGATGACACGGAGCTAAAACAGAACTATACTCCACGCTGTTCAGGAACTGCGTGTCGAGCGGCGCTACACCTCGCACGCTGCGTGACACGCTCCGAAACGGCGCCGGAAGTGCAGAAATAGCTCGCACGCAGCCATTAGGGCAGGTGGCGAAATGACGGGCAGCGGAGGCTCATCCCTTCCGGTCTGGAGATCTGTTGCGCGGCGGGGGGGCCATCATGGCTACATCGGCGCTATTGAGTGGCCCGCCATAGGCTAAGCCAGCGGAAAATGACCGTGAATGGAGGAGGAATCGGCTACGTGGTTGATGGACTGCTCCTCGCCAGTCCAGGTGACTCGCTGGCTCTGGAAATGGGCCTGGCGCTGCTTGAGAC
The DNA here is from genome assembly GCA_034695085.1 of Cylindroiulus punctatus. Lineage (NCBI taxonomy): Eukaryota > Metazoa > Arthropoda > Diplopoda > Julida > Julidae > Cylindroiulus > Cylindroiulus punctatus. Next base: position 26,738 of record JAQFYZ010000453.1, read on the forward strand.
TCATCCATCTTTAAGGGACTGCGTTTTTCATGACCGCCAAATGACTGCTTAAACGCCGAATTGCGCGTGCGAACATTTCCGCTCAAAGTAATTGTGCGCTCAAAATAAATGTGCCCTAGTTTAGCGTTGCCGTGGGACGGATGGGGCTTTCTGAAAAATATTCTTACTTTAAATTGGTGCGGGGAATCTCCTAACCACCGAGGTGGTGGAACTTGAAATGGGCTAACGATGGTCGCTATCATACGTATGCTGTCGCCCTACAGGTATATCTGCGGGATTCGTCTTCCTTCGTGTAAATAGGCCGTCGTCATAGGAAGTAATATCTTCTTCACATTGAACATATTAACTAGCGATGTGATGCGAATTCAAAAATTTCTGATTTTTGAAAACTTCTGTCACTAGCCTAGACCTGATTTGAGGGTCGCCATGGGACAGATGTGCTTTCTGATATGGGGTACTATATAAGATGTACATACATGTACACATTTCAGTGCCGGCAAGTCATATGGATGGTAAAGACCTGGTTTATGGCTTTTCCAAAGGGTAGCATTATGGGACGTCGATATCTGTTACAATGTTATCAGTTTTTTAAGGTTATCAGACCTCCACCCCATGTCAGCATTTGTAGTCATTTCCAGGCCCCCTACATGCTGCCATCATTGAACAAACAATGTTCGAATTGATCGAATTATTTGTAAAAGTTATAATCAGAAATAATGAATTTTTGCTCATAAAAGTTTATTGCTTTCATGAGTAAAATGATACGAGAGAAAATATTGACATTTTCGCAAACCTGGATCACTGGATAATTTCACTTCATCCCCCCTTCCCCCCCATGATGACAACATATTTAAACGTGCAATATTTTACAAAATTGGATTACAAGGGATAGATGATTTATAAAATGACATCATTTGGTGTAAATTTAATGTTCACCCTGAGACGGTGATAACTGCCGAATAAGTTGGGTTGATGGACGACACTCCCCTTCCGCGTGACATATCTGTGCTGCCAGCAGGGTAGTGAGTTGGGTTGAATCAAAGATGTGACCATCATCTCTTGCATTTCAAACTGTGGGGGGAAAAATCGCTGGTGTGCATACATTGTATGGGAACGTGAATTGTTATCGCATCGCAATGTGGATATCTGAATAGACGCACCATCTTCCCGGGCTCGTGCCGCATTTTTAATTATAATAATTAGGGACTTACGGTCCTGGCTGACCCATTAAATTCTATGGTAGATCCCCCGCAAAACAATAACGAGCCAGTTGCGGTGCGTCGGAAAGGGAGCGATGCTATTGATCACGCATGTGCAAGATGTTGAAAAAAGGGCGACTTCCGGATGCGAGACAAATGTTTATTGTGTTTCGCCGAAGACCGACATCAATTTTATTATGCCGAGTTGGATCGTTATTAAGTGAACTGAAGGATTACAATTGCAAATGGGATTGTCTATTGAATTAAATCCATGGCTTATAGGCTGCCTCCATGAACAGCCAATGTGCGGATGGGAAGCTACTAATTACCTCGACCAAATATGCAGTTTGCGACTGGTGAATCCGAAATAGGCGCGGATCAATATGATTTCGATTGATTTTCCTGGTTTCTAATAAGCAAACTGGAAAATGCCTCATCAGAACGCCGTAATATCGATTTTCCTAATGAGCCTCATGGAGACTAGATTTATAGGGAAACACCCATGAAATTTGAAATTAATGCGAGCTACAACATATAATATGCAAAACGAATTCCTAAGCCGGCCCGTAATATCCAATTTCGTTGCCGGGTACCATTAAAGACGAAATAAACACCCTCGTTGTTTTTGCCAGATTGAGGGGTACTGCAACCGCTCGTAGGTTACAACTGAATCACACCCTGCGCATTCGTGTTATCCAATTTCACACTGACGTCAGACCTCGTGATTGCTCCGTGTTGAGCACTGAAAGCGTAAAATTGCCGAATCTAGGCTCGCACTGCTTCCGGGGATGGAAATGTTCTGGAAATGTTCAATATCACTTTTTTATTAAACGTACGTGTGTGATCAGTTGACATCTCAATTGACTTGTGTAAGGAAGCTGCATTTAACTGGAATCTCGCATGCAAATATTCTGCTACACATACGGCATGTAAACGATGTTCAGGATATCTCGAAATTAACTTTTGTGAAAAAATGTTTTATGGAAGTTGTTCGCGATTTTTAATAAGGAATTTTTGGCTGCACTTTCCTTTATGTCATTCCTCAACTGTGCGCGAACATGTATACACGTGTACATATATTTCCGCCCCATACTTGTCCAGTATAGAAGAATAACACCTGTCCATGTGTTTTTTGTCTTATTTACCAAACCTGGCCTAACCTAATGTTGCCTCAACTGACATAGAAACGTGATTGCCTTTTTTTGCTGCCCCTTGCACAGGGGCAATCAGTGCTAGCATCGGAGCCGAAAATCACTCCCTTTATTCTTTCCGTGGGGCATGATGTAGGCTACACCGCGATTTTTCTTTAAAAATGTATACCGTTATCAACGTATGTGGTTACTGAAGCGCTGGAGTTTTTTTGCGAAGTGTTGCCAGCTCCTTAATTGGCGCTAAGACGCTGCGACTTAGTGCATGTCATTTACAGTCGCCGTAATAAGCAACGGTGGAAATGTCGATTAGATTGTCTCCGGATTTCAGCGACACGACAAAAACACAATCTTTTCTGCAAATGTTCAATAATCGCCGAGTGGCACGTCAAATAGAATAATCCTGGTTTTAATTGCCGGAGTAGCGCAGAAGCCGAAGGGTGGATCCGGTCGGTTGTCATTCTTTTCGTTTTCTTCCCTTCTTCTCCCTTTTTTGCCATTTGGCCGATATTCTGCCATTTTCGCCGTGCCACGCGCCTGCTTCTCCTCCCACGGAACAGTGGCACTGTCCTGACATCTATGAAAATGGCATTGATTTTCTCCGTTTCTCTCTCTCTGGGTTTTGCAGACTTGGATGTGAAGTGTTCTTCTTGGATGGAGGATAGCAGCGGCAACGGCAGCCAAGGAAAGCGCTGGTGGAGACGACACCTACAATACCCGTCGGGGAAAAGGTGCTGCTGCTGGTGCTAGGCCACTGTCTCTGGACTTCTTGACACTCGCGAGGACACGGTTGAACTTGGTCGACACATTTGTGCGCGTTTGAACTCCGGTGAACCCCGTTGGAACATCACCGAAGCCCCGTTGGTTACTGGTAAGCGAAGCCGATTCCTTTTGCTATCGTTTCAGATGCTTTATGGTCGATCCGCTCTATGGCGTCTAATTCATCTGCCCCAGCGGGCTGCTTGGTTGAGGTGAAAACCTCGGGGTGAACCTTCCAGGAACTTGCCTTTCTTCGCGATGGCTACACCCGAAAATCGGGCCATTTCCGCCTAACGCCATAGCTGTCTGGTATGCAGATTTGTTCCGCTTTGGAGAATAGGGGTCCGCTGATGCAATTCAGTTGAACTCGATGCGCTGCAGTCATGGGAGTCATGGAAAAGTCACCAAATGATTGTCGGTCGTGAAATATGCGTCTTTGATGCATTAGACATTTTGGTGCAGTCCGATTTTCGTCATTCCTTAATGTACCAATCATACCAGAGCATTAATGTTTTTTGATGCCATCTGACTGGATCATATCCAGCAGCCCTTTGGAATTGACATTCAGGCAATGGCAGATGGTTTGGTATTCAGTGTATGCTATGATACCAGCTGAATACCATCTTTTTCGAAGAGGTATAGGCATACATAATATGCAGGGAAAATTCAAAATTTCGATGTTTAAATAAACGCGACTTTACTTAAGGTGTCTTAACATGAGTGGATCATGCAAGTTGACATATTTTACTTAATTACCTTTACTTGACATACTTGATTTAGAATTCTGCACGTGGGTGGTTTGATTAGAGACACTTGAATCCTCGCGGGTTAAAGTCGCTGCAAATACGACTGACTTGACTGCAAAACTTTATTTCTTAACCCCAAGATCTGGCACCTTTGCAAATATTATTGGGAAAAATGATTCTGAATCTGGTTTTGGCATATCGCATAGACCGCATCTTTCAAGGTCCGTGCTAAGTTAGGGCGCAGAGGTGTTTTGCAGCATGCCATTACCAGGTGACAGACGAATGCTGATCATGTTAATCAAAATCTCTCGTGACTTGGTGCAAGGATGCTTTATTTAGGCGATCAAAATATTGCATGTAAAGATATTGTACAGTGTGTGGGATTACACGAGTAAGCAAACATACTTAGTACCGATTTTAATCATTTATCACACTTAGCAAAATTGGCATTTACCATACTTGGTTTACAGAACTTTCCCTATATTTTAGGCACGTTTAGGCACTCCTCCCTTCCTGAATTTGCTAGATAGGCGGTTTTAATAATTTACGGAATTTTTAGTTGCTACGGTTTACCACCCCTATATTACCAGCTATTATTTCCCATAAACCCATCAGCGAGGAACGCAATGAAAAGTAAATGGCAAAGGCAAAAATGGTAGTCATTGCTTCGTTGCCGCCAGGCTGTGGAACTGCTGCCTAATGGATCAACTGTTTTAAGGTTAATTAATTTTGAACACATTTCGCTCGTTTCGAATGCTGACACGGTATAAGTTCTCCATCATGGGGCAATCGAGCAAATTTCTGGGAGCTCCTTTTCTAATTAACGCTCACGCATGAGCCCGGGCATCTTAATGCGGCGCTGCAAAATGCCTCATCGGCTGAATTGTGCAACCCCTGAACGGCCCACCTGGATCAATCCGGGGGAAACGAGCCAATAAAAGCCATGAAAATGACGAGCTATGGCTGCGCGACATATTACTCTCTCATGCTCGTGGATCGACATCACCTTTTTATGTCCACGAAAGCCAGCTCCCAGCATCCTCGTCACTCCGCACGTACTCCTCCGCAGCTTTTTGCTGATGTTAATATGGCTCGCAGGGCAATGATTGCCTAGCCTAACTTGTATGAAAAAAAGTTAATCTGTATAATATATGCCATAAAGCTTAACGCGATATAGCTATGGTGGGGCTGCGTGTCTATTAACGACACCTTCCAGCGCCCTAGCACACACACACTTGTCACCCAGATGCACTGGGAATCTGTCTGGGGAGTCTCCCAGGGAAAAAATTAAGACTGCGCTGTTAATTTGGCATTGGAGTGTACATAATGTAGCCAAGGCGCGTGATGAGCAGCTTCCTGTTGCGCAGGCGCGCCAAAATGTAAGACGTTTTTGCTCCCATTGGAAACTGACGGGGAAAATTGTTATTGCTGTGGACCCAGACCTGACCCAGAGGCCACAGTTGCCTTCGCCTTCGTGATCATCTTGTGCGGAATCAATGAGTGGGAGTATCCGCGCTAAGTAACAATGGCTGCTGCTGGGGAATTTATCGGACTGTTTGCGTTGCATGCATCTGTATTTTTGTGGTAGTTTCTATGGTTATGGTAGGAATTCCGAAGGCGAGCAGGGCCCTAATCTACTAAACTGCGCAAGTACGTTATTTGATGACAAGTTACTAGTTTGTTCTTGTAAAATATGGTCATGGGGTGTGCTGTTCTTTCACCGGTGATAACGAATGGTAATTTATTAGTTAATTCCTGCGACTTTCGTCATGGATATACAAGAAATTTTCTTAGAACCTGTGGTGAATTTACTGCAGGTGAATGTAGACTTACCGGTAAATTATTAGTCTGAATCTGAAGTGGTCGTTTATTCACGCTGACAAGGAAGGCAACGTGCGGTCTAGCGATAGAGCTGCGCCAAATGTTTCCACAAAATTGTGCAGGTTACAAATGTATGAACTGGGGAAACATACAAAATATGGTGTGTAAGGTGCTCCACTAATTATATGCATTCTTACGAATATGTGACGTAAGCAAAGATAGTGATCCTGTGTGCAGTGGTAGCTCAAGCTTGATACTTGTAAATTGGGTTAAGATATTGCTCATCCTGTGTAACCAACGCAGTTAAATACTTCATTCCTTATGATTTTACTGAGTAGTTTTCGATGGGAAAACATTCTCGTACAAAAAGTCAAATGCTTCATCAATTACATGTCCCTATTCATCTATATGAAAATGACTATAACACACAAGGAATGTGCAATAGCACTTTTGTGGAGCACCACAGAATTATCACTCCAGTCACCAGTTCGATGTCTCTCAATTATATATTTGGTTTAGAAGTCATATCCCATACCATTCAAGTACATGTCCATACCTTGGTGGAATATGGCCCAGACCTTTTGACATACTTGAATAATTTTGAATGTATTTCCAATGTATGGTCGCTGGATTATTCCTTTGCAGGACACTGTTCCGGGTTCTCGTTGTTCTCCTTACATAAGACTTTGAAAGAGACATCCAATATAAAGGAATCGTGGTCGTGCTAAATTGTGCGTGGTTGGCGTTTCGCATTTGCCATGGCGTCTTGTTTCGATACCTTGGCTTCTGGGCAATGTGGTTGTCGCGCAAACGGTTGAAGTACTTTAATAACTCTTGTGTCTTGAACTGTAAGCATTGATTTTTAAGTTGGTAAGTCCTGGAGCGTGGTTTTTCAACCGAAGACATCGTAATCCGGGGCGGCAGGCGGATGCACGCGCACACCGTCTATATAGCCATCATTCATAGTCAGTTCATGATTGATTGTTTCTTTATTATTTCCATTTTGTGACTGGTCTTCTATTCGCTCATCCTCTGAGACTGGAGGGAGATTATGCTGCGGTCCTCTCTAGTTCAAATTGAGCTAGACAGTATCAATTCTGGTTTTGAAGTATGGTGTATTTATTTAAAAAATGCTGCCAAATAAGTAGTGACACTTTGCACCTTAATCACCGATGTTTGTGAAAGAAATTATTCTATTGCATCATCAATGCGCATCATCTATGTCCCATACCGACATCATGACGCATGATTTCTTTATGGAAGAAGTTTTCCAAGATGTATGCAGTCGTGCTTTTCAAGCTAAGATTTTAATATCGTGTTTAGCTTGCTCGTGTATACGATGCATTTATCGAGAACTACATGGTTTCGGTCGCATCTGTTTTCTTGATGATCATGAATTGCATGTATACAGAGATTCATACACGTAAATGTGTAATTTGGGACATAAATGACTTCTTGGATTGGCGACATAAGCAAATCATGAAGTGAAACCGACGAATTCGGTAAAGCTTTTCTTTCTTCAAAAAAATGTATGTTGTTCATAAGATATTTAACGATGTAGGGATGAAATGAACATTACGCGTAGATGGATGCTACATTTAATCAGGCGTTGTAATACAATTTGACGTTTGATGCGTATAATGATAAATAGGTCAAATTTATTCCAGGCATAGCGAGCTTCGTTGTGCTCAGCATCCTCCATCGTTATTCGAAGCATGTTATTTGTAATTATTGTCAATTAAAATTGGGGAGCGCGGCTGCACGTCGCTTTTAAATGTGTTCTCATTTCGCGAAAATTGGTTATTGAATGAAGGCTCTCTCTCTCTACTCATTGGCAGTGCCGGTATCCATACTTTTATTTAGCATTTTATTAGGAGATTTTGCAAGTGTAATACGTGTATGCATACCAATTGATGTCGGTTAATGGTATTCGTGATATAATTAATGACACGAACATGGATAGTGGGTGGCGATAGGGGATTTGCAAAAAACAAGGGGATGAATAATGAATGCAAATGCATGAGGGATAGATATGCCGTGCTAGCTGGCGTAGACATATAGTTTAATTAACCCACTTTAATATGATATCCACTCATTCGTACTTAGTAAATATGACATTTTAGATTATGGATGGAATTTGTATTCAACTAGAAAATGTTTTCACATTTGTCATTTCAAATAAATTACATTCAACATAAATTGAGAGAGGGAGTGAGTAGGTGAACATACTACTTGACAGTGTTCTACGGTTGTTAGATTTTTGATTGACTGGAATCAGAATGGGAATAATTTAATTGGAACTTAGCCTCCGTTCATGGATATAGCTGATAATGCGGGATTTTTTATTTAATGGTAAAATTGTTTACTTGACATGGAGAATTGACATCGATAATTATTGGCAAATTCAATCATCGATATTTGTTTACTGCAGATATACATTGCAAGAAAACCTTTGCTTTTTTTCTATATCGATCGATAGTCCCCCCGAAAAAAATCTTTTTTAATTACAGAGTAACTTTTCAAAAAAACCTTTTGTAGAGTTTTATAATTCGAGCCGTACATGCTGCTTTTAATTATAAACTCGCAGGCTTTTTCTTCAGGAGAATTCATTAATGATTAATGTACATTTAATTACATTCCCGTTCATGTGTTGGTGTAATTTGAAATGGCAAATTCCTGTTTAAAAATGGTCTACATTGGAACTAATCTAAACTTGTAATGTCGGCGTTTATCCTTCGGTACTCGTAGTAAGTGGAGGTTATGTAATCACATTTCTTAATTTTCTCAAATCCCCCAAAGGCCACGTGGTATCTAATCGATACAGTTGCCGTAAACAGGACATATAACTACGTGAAAATATCAATTTCTCCTACCATTCATTTTCGTCGAATCCTTGACTCGTTCACTTCCTTTAGAGCATATTTATCCAGTGAACGTAAACCTTTAGTATCTCCTTCTGAATTATATATAATCTTTGAAAGTAAGACGGGACATTTAACGAGATTGCATTGTATTGACACTTCGTGACCACGAAATTTGCTCGAAATGTACAGAAAACGATTTTTATATTAGATTGGCCAGCTGAATCCCCCTCTCCTACGACAGCAATCTGGATGCCAATGAGACAGTGTCACTACTTTTATTACATCAAAACAAAAAGCCTATATTCTGGCTAACCGCGACTTACACCGACAATCCTTTTGTCAGGAACTTTTATTTTGCTCTTATTAGTTGAAAGCAATATATTCTACATGTACATGACACTAATCACTGATGCGTCAACCGTTAATGTGTTGAACTGTTACGTCTGTATGCGTGTATTAGCCAGCATTGAGTTCCATTGACTGAAATAACCATTATCCGTGGATTTGTATTACTGCATTAGTTATTTCGTTTGTTGCCTTTGTCACCTTTATGCAATTTTTGATATGTCGTACCTTTGCCAATAACCCCGGAACCGAATTGCTTTTATGGCGCACAAGAGGGTGGCTATTTATGCATCGTGCTCTATTGTGAGAAAAAATCAAACATGCTGGTGTTTGTTCGTTTGCTTAGCAACTGTGTGTTCTGATTAATTTATTATTCAACTGTTTTTTAATAACGAACCGATTTGCATTTTTTTTCTTGCTCAATACTTTGAGCTGTTGTAAGGCAATTTCCATGAGGATTTTTTTCCATCGCTAAGCAGCACCTTTACAAATTGTTTAGCTTATCTTTTTATGACTGTTGTTTCCATTGGTCACATGATCAAATTGCTTCCATTCAATATCAATGAAAGCACTCTCTATATTGTTCTGATATTGCTTATTACGGCTGCTAACCATTTGCTGGGCAGTAGAATTTGATGCCATCCTACATTCATATTTGACAAAAAATGGTGATCCATATTCGGTGCATTAACGTCTGGTTATTCAATTGACTTAAAATGTTTACTTCGGGTATGGATAAACTTTTCCTCGTAATCTCACCCGCAGGTGGATTATTTTACAAGGATTTTACACCGTCACAATTAAGCCGCGTGATTTATATTCCGCAATACTGTAAAAATGCTGATTTGTACAAAGTCACTTTACCCATAATGGAATTACGATTCCCAACTCCATTTTATAGTCTGCACAACCGAACTGAGCTAGCTGATGTGAGTTTAAACTGAATCTTGAAATCTGGCGATTGTTGCAAGTAATTTTGGTACTCGTAGAGGTCATGCAACCAAAATAAATTCTATTCCTTAGTATCTTACAGTAGTGTTGGCATAATTTGTCCGCCCCCTGAGTGACAACGTAGATTTTGAAGAGCAGGCAGGTGAACTTCAACATCTTCCCTGACCAGCTAATTCTGTGTGTGCTGTATTTGGGCCTAACCTGATCTAATTTAGCTAAACATAACCTAAAGTAACCTAATGATATAATTCCTGATTTAGCTGCCCCTATAAGCCAGGCAATCACTGCTAGCTTGCGAGTCGTGAGGGGCCAAAACGTAGGGGTAGAGACTTTCACGGTCCATTTCAAAAAAGGTTCATATACATTGAAAAACAGAACGGCTCTACGTGCACATGAAAGTGATGCCATGGAGATTCCATTTTCATTTCCACGTCTTTTTCCTCGTTTCCCCTATGTCACACGGTGACGTTTAGTAACCTTTTGTTTAGGGAGTCCCTCGATATAATTTCGTCGTATGGATTTCTCCGGCTCTTTTTGTTTCGTCCAGTGCCCTCGACTTTCTTCCCTCTCGACATCAACACCATTTATCGAGGGAGGAACTCCAGCCTCCTCGCATGTCAAGAAATTGTCGAAGCCCATTTTGGCCAACTTCTCAATGGCTCGATAGTTTCAGCATTTGCATTCGGGATTATGCACCTTGCAGGAACGCTGCGTTTCTCAGAGGACTATAAATTTTTAAGCAACATTTCATTGTTTCCCCGGTTGCTATGGTTGCATTGTTCCCTGTGCTCCGCTGGGTTCGCATCCCGGGTCCACATGTGACCGAGAGACTCGAGCATTATAGGCATTTTTCAATTACGTTTGGGGGATGCCTTTCGTGCTATGGCGAGACCCCCACTTATGAGCTTTTACCCAGCTTTTGCCGCTTTCTCGTTTTAAATTCAAAAAACAAGCATTTCATTAGGAGAGGGAAAACCAATAACGGGGGAAGGCTCAGACGGCAAATCGATAGCGAATCGATTGCCTATTTGGTGCCTCGCTGGGATAATGGAGCTCATGTCGATGCAGAACCAAAAGAAGAACGAACACTACCTTAAGATTGTGACGAGCCTGCTTGAGAGATATACTCGATATGAGGCTGGTCATCGGTAAACATCGAGATCGAATGAAAACAAGAGTTCAAACTAGCTCGATGGATCCTACCGGTTATTTTCAAAACTGCTTTTAATAATTGAAAATATCCTCAAGAAATACGGTGTAATAATCGATAGCATCCTCCCATGCAAATAGCCGCTGATCTCTGATTCGCTAAACAAATAAACGAAATGGAAACTCGAATTGCCTTGTTTGCCTACCTTAATTTTATGTCCATCAGGCATGGTTTTGTATGCTTCTTATCCCGCATATCTCCCGCATGCACTCAGCATTGTCGTGGGGATATAAGGAAAACATTGTATTTTGGTTGCCATACTACATACCGAAAAAATGGCGATTTTTTTTACTTTTGACATGCTTGAGCAATGTATTGGATTTACCACAAACACAGAAAACAGGAAGTCACGTACTTATATCGAGTTAAGCCTGTTTCAACTTTATTGTACTATTTGTAGCGACTTTAATGTGCTTGTTTTGATGTGTCTTGAATCAAACCACCTTAAACAAATGCTCAAATTGAATTTATTCGAGTCAAGTACAAGCATGGTAAGCAGGTTTCATGCATGACTGACTTAGATTAATGATCTTAATGTCTGAATGCAAATTTAGTGAATTCTTTAGGTTTTACCCTTCAATTACTTGCTAATTTATTGCTAACGTCCACAATGCTGCTTCATTTGCACACAATGTGTTGTGTATATATAGACGCACTGATCATTTTTGTGTAATCCAAGGTGCCCGCCTGCTGGTACAATGATCTGCCATTCTAGCTTATGAGTCTGTCGGTCTTTTATGGCCCAATTTTACCTTCAAAATGTATCGATAGGTGCCATTAGATTTGGCGCTGCGCCATGGCTCTTGAGATGTTAGTGTTTTTCTCTAACTTTGGTGTAATGCGAAGAGCAACTCTAGTTGTTGATATAAATGTGTAATGCCTTGGCGTGCAGTCTCCTAAATAGTCCCCACCGGACTATTTTTATGGCGGATACAGCCGATTCCCGTGACAAACAGGACACGTTGAATGGCTGAGACATGGTGCATTTACATATGATGGTAAAGCAGCCTCGCATGTGCTTCAGGGGACGCATGACTTTTGGATTAGAAGGGTAGACTTCTCATACGCGATTTCCTTGCACCATTCATGTTGACGATGAATGCATTTCTCACACCTACAAAAAATTGCTACCGCACTGTTCATGAAAACATCTCTTTGTGGCTCAATACTTACCATCGAGCATGTCTCTTGGCTCATCTTTCATTCTGGCCATTTCGACATTTTATCACTCTTGAGATGCACGAGTGTACCCTTATGTTTGGTATGGCTTCGATGTTTTGCTTCGGCATTGTCACTTCAGGTATATTTTATTTTCAACTTTACTCTTTCAGTGAGTTCCTATATATAATGCTTAGTGTCGGGAATTAGAAATGAACAAGTTGCATCAAACATGCCGTGCCATTATCCTACATGTACCAAATAACCTAACCCAATCTGATCCGCCAATGCAATGACAGATTAGGCTGCCCCTAACTGGCAGGCAAACACTGCTAGCCTACGAGCTGTCTCACTGTCTTATCTTCTCCAATGCTAAAGCTGGACAAAACAAACTATATAACTAATAACTGAAGTCTGCATGCGTGAAATGTTCCTATATATACTGGATCAATAGGCTATGGCCGCAATCTTCAATAAAATGGCACGTACTTCTTTCTACACAAGCCTTTTCCTCTTTTAATGACGATCAACTTCCTTTTGCTCCTAATGTATTGAAAATCAATAAGCTCGCTAGACCAAATTGACGTTTTCTACTCGCCCTGTACTCTCGCGGTACGCTTCCACAATACCTAAGCCTATGGATAGCCTATGGATAGTTGCCATGACAGCTATTTGTCGTCAGCCATGCAGGAACTGAACGGATTTCTATAAATGGGAACAATTATGTGCATAGGGCGTGCGGTGGAAACTAGCACATAACATGGTAAGGCAAACCGTGCATGTGGCGAGGATCTGCAAAATGTATGCACAGTTTGACCTTTTGCAAGCATTTTAGCCGAGAAAGTGGATTTAATCAGCTGGTACCGTCATGCGTGCATAAACGAATGCAAAGTGGGATCTGTATTCTCCGAAATGATTGAAAACGAGAGTAAGAGTTAATGTGATTTACAGGTCTTGCATCATTGCATCGTCGATTGTTTGCGAGCTGAGAAATTTGACAACTCTGATCTTCACTTACACCGTACCTTGAAAGGCCATGCTATTGTGGTACTTAAATGCCCTGTTGCCCGAAATGATTGCAAGATTGCAAGCTCAATTGTCACACTGAAAAAATTGCATGAGCAACATGCTCTATCTGCCTGGGCACTATTTCATAATACATGAGGAGTATGAAAAGTTGATGAATCGGAGGAATAGCCATGCAGTCAAGATTTCAATGTCATGAGATACATGTGGTGTAAGGCGAATGCATGCAAACATAGTGTAGTTGGATCGATTATATCGCAAACAGGAAGTTATAAAAGAGTTAACAACCAGAAATTAATATATTTTTTTGAAACAGATGATGTTAAAATTCGCAAGAAGTCCTAAAACATTTTAGGGGCTTCGCTGATGCCAGTAACCCCGCATTGTTTTTTGCACTGCCCATATGATAAATAGCTGTAGCTGAATAATCAGCGGTAGATTTTTTTTCGCGTGTATACATTTGTTAATTTCATAGACGTTATCTCCCCTGTGTGTTTCAATCGGCATTACTCGTGAAGAATAGGTGAGCATTGCGCCCATGGAATTTTTATGGCTTTCAGTGCTTTTGACTGCAGACTGGATGTTCGTCGCGCACGGTTGTTGCTCGTACCTTGCTCGTTGTCTGGCTGATATGAAATTCACGGATGCAAATTAGTAGCGTACCCCTGGGGTAATAAAATCATCCTCTGTGGAAATTCCACCGCAAATTAAACGCGAGCACTATTAAAAGATCCCCCGTTTCAATGAAATGCGAATTAACGCTGTGCAGATCTGACGGTAACTTTAAAATACACGGCTTCGCATTAAGACCATGAAAATGCAGTGACATTCGGGTCACGCAACTGTATTACTAATCCGATGCTGCGTTTCCATCCAATTTCTCTTTGTTCCGAAAGTAATTCGACATAAATATAAATTAACTCTGTGGCCACGTCGAAAGGGCTCAGACACGACATGTAGTCTAATGAATAAATCACGACAGAAATCGACAAAAATGACCATTTGCTACAGTCCCCGGTGACCGTGGCACTAGTGTAGTGAGAGGTTGCATTATTCAGTATATGGGCTACACATTGTGTCTGCTGTGATAAAACGAGCTCCAGAAAGCACGGAATTTATCACAAACTAGCTATACCCTCGGGCGGGATTATTCGTTTTCTTTGACCTCCGAATTTACTGAAAATTATGTTACTTGGTTGAAACCTGTATATACGGTATACATAAATAGGAATATAATTTAGTACTTAAGCGACTTTTTGAGCTTCCATTTCCTTGTAATGTCCGTGCGAATTGTTATTTTTATAGCTATATTTTCGTGAATTATCTGGTAATTGTGAGCAGGTAAATATGGCATTAGTGGGCACGAGCTCGGTATTGATTAATAGAAAAGGGGATTTTAAAATGCATTGGGGAGTTAAATTATTGTAATTCCATATTTGAATTTCGTACTCCTAGTAATCACTTGTGTCGCGTATGTACCTAGTGGACACCGACATGGGAGCTCGGACAGGAAAATTCGATTCTGTTTCAATTCTCCTGTTACACCATTACCTTTAACAGACATGTGCCAGTCGATGTTGGAATTGGTGACATTTGGCCGTAACATATTCTTTGTGTACGAAAGTTCGATGAAATAAATTTCGCTAGCGCAACATGGACTATTGAGCAAGTCAAAGACATGAAATGGAACGATTGTTTACTGACATGGTGTGGTGCGATAGGTTGCAAAACACATGTTTACATTAGGAAAGCTACGAAATAACTTAATGATAATGACTGCGATTGCATGCAAACTTTAATTAACATAAATATAAGTAAATCGGGCATGTACAGTACACATGTACACATGTTTGTACATTGGTTAGAAATTTCACCGTCTAACTTGACCTGAATTATCTTCATTTGAGAATCTGCAGGGTGGCTGTTTGCTTCGTTTGTTTTGAAAAATCTAACCACCAGAAGACAGATGTACACTCTAAATATCCCAAGTCTAACGTAGCTTTATTAGATGCCTTTAAAGTTGTATATGGCGACTTTAAAGACTTTTTATGCGCCTTTTTTTCAATGCGCCTTTAATAATAGGTACTTTTTGTTAATGTGACGTCACATTTTGGTGAGATATATGATGATTTCTAATAAAAAAGTCGCATTTTTGAAGTCCACATGTCTTTTAAGACTGATAATATGAAAAACGACTTATTCAGACAGGG
>JAQFYZ010000454.1:0-42166 GCA_034695085.1 Cylindroiulus punctatus
CTTGCAGATTTCTTCAAATTGTGGGAATTTGAGCAGACTTTTCGCTGTTTTTCGTGTTGATCACCACAATATAGACAAAGACGAGTAGGAAAAGCCGAAAACCCGAACATTTTAGCACAATTTTTGTTTTTCCACTTTTAAAACCCAAGGGTATATTTTTTCCTGAAATTACACCATTCTTTTCGTGTTTTTTTCTTATTGAAAGTTAAAGTGGACTTAAATACGAGTGCAAAACGCCAAAAACCCTATGATTTAAGCGAATCTAGGGGCTTTTACGAGCAAAATTAAGTAGAAGTACGACCAAAATTGGAGCTCAAAAATCATGACCATTCTTGCAGATTTCTTCAAATTGTGGGAATTTAAGCACACTTTTCGCTGTTTTTCGTGTTGATCACTACAACATAGACAGAGACGAGTAGGAAATGCCGAAAACCCGAACATTTTAGCACAATTTTTGTTTTTCCACTTTTAAAACACCAAGGGTATATTTTTCCGAAAATTACACCATTCTTTTCGTGTTTTTTTCTTCTTTAAAATTAAAGTGAACCGAAATACGAGTGCAAAACGCCAAAAACCTAATGATTTTAGCGAGTCTAGGAGTTTTTACGAGCAAAATTAAGTAGAAGTACGACCAAAATTGGAGCTCAGAAATCTTGATAATTTTTGCAGATTTCTTCAAACTGTGAGAATTGGAACAGAATTTTCGCTGTTTTTCGTGCTGATCTGCAATATATATATAAAGAGACGAGTAGGAAAAGCCGAAAACGCGAACATTTTAGCACCATTTTTGTTTTTCACTTTTAAAACTTAAAGGGCCTCTGTGTTTTTTCCGGAAATGGCAGAAATTACACCATTCTTTTCGTGGCTTTTTCTTATTGCAAGCGAAAATGAACCCAAATACGAGTGCAAAAAGCCAAAAAAAGCGATGATTTTTGCGCGATTTTTCCACATTTAAAACCCAAAGGCCGAAAAACCTTTGAGTGTTTTTCAAGAAATGGTGGAAATTACACCATTCTTTTCCTTCTTTTTTTTGAAATGGATGTGAAAATAGACCCAATCACCAGTGAATTTAGAAAATAAAAACGATGATTTTAGCACCATGTGTGTTTTTACAAAAACACCAACAAACAACTCAAATTACACTATAGTTATCGTTCTTTTTTGTTATTGGACAGGTGGAAAATAAATGTCTGGCCACCTACTAAAAGGCTAAAGCTGCACCAAATTCAAATCACTAAATAATTTCAGCCCCACATATGAATAGTGAAATTATTGATGCACATGCAAGTAGTAGAAAAATTCATCACACTTTATTGAACTTTAAAACTTAGCCATGTTCCTATTTCAAAGAAATTATTTTAAACTCAACATCACTTAATTTAAATTGAAATCACACCCAGAAGGCTACCTTTAAAACACTACAAATAATTGAAGTGTGTTTTGGCTGGCCACCTGCTAACATGTTAAAGCAGCACCAAATTTAAATCACTGAATTACTTCAGCCCTACCTACGAATAGTGATAGCTGACTTACTTTCCTTATTTTGCTATGATTATTAAAACATGATTTTAATCAATTAGATTTAAACAGCTGCAGTAGATAAATACAGTTTATAGATCAGAAATAAATCAAATCTATCTATCAGTCAAAGAACTTTCATGTAGGGCATAAAGAAAGACTATCCCTTTTAAGTGATCCCTTATAATCCCTTACAAGGCCCATTGAATGTGCTTGAGAGACCTATTAGTTTGTCATTGTAATTATGCCTGCTTTATTAGGAATTACTTGTTAATATTACCACATTCCCTGACTTCTTGAAGATTTGAATTCAATAAATAATCAGAATAGACCGTTGCATAAATCATACTGTTACACAACCACCTTTGATTTTTGAAAAACTGTCATAGGATGTTTGATGAACAAGGATCTTAATTTCCGCACTATTGTATAACTGGTTAATTTATGCAAATCTGTTGGTGACCTCAAATTACTCAAGTTGGCAGCATTAACACCTGATTTTTAATTATTATACCTATCTCATTCAATCAAGCATATCGCACTACTCTTAATTTGCAAGGGAAATTTTAGGAAGATCAAAACTATTGTTCCTACCTGTCATTGCTCATAGTTACTCCATCTCGCGAAGAGCAATCCTGCATGGTAGCATGTTAGACACCAGGAAATAATCTTTCAGCTACTGCGACGACGACGAGAAAATCTGCCTTGCTTTCCAGATAGATCCAGTCGCCGCCGAAGTACCTTTCTATTTACCACTTGAGCTGAGTAACTCAACTTTGAAGCGTTTCTCCTACAACGAAATTATATATCAATTTCAATCTTTACATCTTGTAACTGAATTGCACAACACAACGACACACACTGACTTGGGTTCAGCACGTCAATGACTGTATAATTAAAGTAAAGCTTGTAAATACTTACACAGCAACCCAAACCATTTTGATCTGATAGAGAAAATGTGCGGACCGTGCGGTATTGCAACAGCATCATAATTAACGAGTCCTGACTCCTTGCTGTCTCTCAATATCACATTCCGATGGCCAAACCTAATTAATGGTGAACAATCATTAATTTACATTCAAACCACAATAATTATTCAGACTAAAAACAAATGTCTAGTTTATCATTCATTTCCAGTTTCTACACTTTACTCCCCTATCGATCGTCGATCGAGATGCAAGTCAGCACAATGCAACTAAGAATCATTAGCACTATACAATGATGATAAGCATTTTAATTTACTACTAGAAATTTGGTAATATCATGAAATACTATATTTCGATTTTTAAAGAGAAATCAGCGATCTGATACTCATCCTATGAAAGATGTTTCTGGTAAAAATACAGTATATTGGTATTAAAATATTGAAGAAATGGTAAGGAAACATTTACATGTACCTTCGATGCGAATGTAATGAGCCCAAAAGCAGCTAATTTTATCGAGTCATTCGAGTGGTTTGGCTTTTACAGCCAAGATACTTTTTTACAATCTGATCTGATACAGTCGGTTCTGTACCATAATCAATTCAAAAATGAGGTTCATCAGTGATCAGTCAGTGTTATACCATCAAGAAGAATGTTCGTCCTTCAGTTTCACACCATACAAACAATCGGCAAAACCTGAAATATACTCTGCGCTAAACTACGCTGATTCATATGGCGCTTTTGCTTTTGACCTGATAACCACGTTTTTGAAACGAGCGCGTTCATAAATTCCCGGTAAGGCGGGCGGCTCATAAATTCCGCGTGAATTTCAATACAATGCCAAATCAAAGAAAAACACCCGATTTCGATGCAGTATTCTGCAATAAATAGATGCCGAGTAGTTCCATTTACTTTTAAGAACGTAAAAATTATGGCGTAAATAAGCACCTTACCTTACATCCACAAAAAGCAATGATTATTCTTCAAAGAAATTTCTGAATAAACTATAAACTGTATTTATGTGTTGCCTTTTGTATTTTTTGTGTTTGTCACCTAAAGTAAACTAACAGAATATATCAAACTGCAAATCATGTTCTCTTTATAAGGCGAAACAAATTGGTTTATAATTTAAAACTTCAATTAAATTTGGCATGCATATAAGGTATACAATACATGTATGAATTTGAACCTTTCGTGATTTATCAATTTTTGATTCGGTGAACGCCTTCAATTCGTGATTTTTTTTTAATCACCGAACAATGATTAACGACAAATGTTTCTTAATTTTTTGCAGTATTGCAACTACATGTAGCTCGATCGATCCATATACATGTACATTGTAGCTAGTCCATCAAAACTAGCTCATAAACTTGAAAAGCATAGAGCCGAGCTAGCAACCATGTTTTTTTTTTTGTTTTTTTTTCCAGAGTTTTTTCCACGACTCGAGCTTTTACATTGAGGGACATAAAAACATCGATAAAATTGAGATGTGTCCTCACAAGCATCGGATTTCGGTCTAATCTGATCCAATCCGGAATAGAAAATTTCCATAAAACAAAGAATGGCCAAAATACATGGTTGTGCTTCCAATTGTCAAACAGCGAAAAACTCCTGAAATAAACGTATTTCCTTCGCTACGTTTCCTTCCTAATTATGCTATTTAGAAATCAGATGGTGAAAGAGTATGCAAAACACCAAATTGCTATAGTTGGTGAGTAGCAGTCCCATTATGTGATAGAAAAGAACTTCCTGTCGCTCTCAATTAATTCGAACTAAATAATGCATGTTAATCCATATAAAAGCAGTTGCTCAGACTGGCAACAGCACTTGCAGACTTGCAGTTCGTCATACCCGGTACCAAATTTCACTTTGGATAACATGGACACACGATCAGCAATTCTCGTTTTAGTTTTGCTCTATTTCAGCGCCATCGCTGTTCGAGCTGTAAGTCGTACAACATTTTTCGTATTAAAGACATTTATTTAAAATTCACAGTCAGTGAATAAATTCTAAAGTAAATTTACGATTAGACCTATTTCTTAATTTACAGCTTAATTTTTGTGCAGATGCTTAATTACAAACAATTTTGCACTTTAAAAATAGTCAGATTATACAAAAATTGTTGTCACTGCCAACAGTCCTATAAGTTGGATGTATAGCGCAAATAATTCTTCCCTTCGATATCACCAAATGGACACCATGACCTGACAATATTTGTCATTGGGGCTACCAGGAACATCCTCTAATTTATAGAAACTTTTGTGATTTTATAATCAGGAGGATGCCATCAGTGAGGATGACCATCCCATCAAAACCAAACGTCACCTGCTGGTGGTCAAGCGAGAAGAGCCAGGCGAAAGTGGCGATTCTGAATCCGGAGAACAACTTTCATCCAGCTCATTAAAAAGGTAAGTTAACTTAAAACTCACGATGATCAAAAGCACAGAACTTAATTCACATTACCATGTTCATATGTCCAGGGCAATCAAGGATGACCAGCACCGACCAATCAATGACGACACGGACTCTCTAGGGTCTTTGGTGGCGAGGCTGCACCGGAAACGTTGCGCTCGCACAACAACAACTGCAGCAACAACAACGACAGCAGCTGCCGGTTAATTCTTGCAATGAATATTTCCTGAAGAGAAAATCAAAAATACTGTGCAAAGTAATAAATATGACAATTTAAAAAAAATAACTGTCGAGTGTTTGAAAATGATTTACCGTGCATCACGTTTCCCTTTATATAGCAACAGCGAGAACATTTTCCAACAAATGACATTGAGAACATTTCGCATTAAAAAGGACACTGTAGCGAAAATAAAAGCTTGGACATTAAAAAGCTGACTAAGTAAGGTTCTTAAAGAAGCTACTGACTTATACATCTAATTTTAATGTAATACAGATATCATATCGATATCTACAACCAAACTAAGATATAGGGCTGATGTACAGAAATCTCAAAAATTAGCTTCTTGTAATTAGGGGCGTTTGAAACATAATCCAGTTGGAAAATAGGACCTTATCAAAACATTAAATTGAATAGCATTTATTGCAGTTATTTTAGATAATTACTATTATGCCAAAGTCGTATTCAGCCTATCGCCTGCAAATCCAACGAAATTATACAAAAATTCAATTGAAATCGTTTAACGACTTCAAACATGAATTTCACTCACTGGTCAGTTTGGTAAAAAAAAACTTAACATGACGAAGACTAAATAAAAGATTAACATTTCTGACACAACTATAGGGCTTTTGAAAAAGGTTTTCCAGAATTTCTAAAAAATATCAAAATATAATTTGCTCTAATAAATACTGTGCATTTAATTTGGCTGAAAAAGATCGCATTTAAAAAAAAATGCTGGAAAAATAGAGATGTAGAGCCAAAATCAAGTAATCTGCAGAAAATAATATAACAGAAAGAATATTATGAATGTAGCGGAATAAAGCTATACAATGGGGAAAATTTCTTCCTGAAGTCAGGTGATGCTCGTCTTATTTTGAGGGCCCATGTTGCAAAGACTTGCAACATCTGGAAAAGTAATACAAATTACTTCTAGTTTCAATTTTAAGTTCAGTAAGCTATTTCATGCTTCTCTGTCAGCATCCAAAAATGTTGTTTTTGCTGATTTCTGTGATGAATGAAAATGATTTCATTGTAAAAAATAAGTGAAATCAATAAATTCATAATTCTAATACGTCTGTGCATGCATTATTCAAAACAGCATAAGACTTAAAATGTCTTTTATTATACGATAGTATGTTTTTAAATAAAATATACCAAAAGAAATCCAGCAATGGAATTCCTCTGTTTCATTGCCATTTGAAGACATTCAGTGATTTATCAGTTAAAGTACACATATACTGCTTGTCCAGACTTCTAGTTGGACATATATCTAACACTGGGGAATTTGCTTGAAGCCTCTGCAGCTGATTTCCATTCGAAACGTCCCAAATAATTACCTGCATGGTTTACACAAATAAAACACATGTGTAACATTAGAACAACAAAATTCTGGTTGTGTTGTGTGCATATAAATCAAACAATGTCAGCAGCTTTCTAGCTTGTAGGAAAAACAATCCAAATGCATGTACTAATTAATACGGTTATTAGGGTAGTGGTTACAAGTACAGCAGAATAATGTTCAAACAAAGAAATTTGGAGGAGATTCTGCTACTTTTTCTCAAGTGTTTAGCATTGCAATGGGGTGATATGTTTTTTACTAGCTACAACTATACATTTAATACAAGTCCATCATTAGGATGACTACAAGAGCCTAACATTAACATGATTGATTCCTTACCGAGTTAGTGCTTTCGTCAGCACCACATGCAACAATGCCTTCTTCATTTATAGGATTGCACAGTAGGCGGCTCTTTCCTAAAAGTCTCTGGGTTTCTCCTCCATAAAAAGTCTCAATCAAGTTGCATCTAACACTGTCATCAGGAGGATGTTGGGACATTTCATATACCTTCAAATTCATTCTCAAAATTATTCAGAGCCATAAAGATTCAGTATCAAGCTGTTAGCACATAAAACAAGCACTCACCATATGCCTCGTATGTTTATTCTGATGATTTGGGCGGCTAGATACCATAAAATGCCGTGAAACAGGTTCAAAGCTTACAGACGTAATAGGACCTATTAGGATACTGAATGAAGTTAAACACGTTCAAAGCCCTACAATAATGTTAATGTTTGCCTAAGCTACTTACCCTGTACAGGTAAAAAATGGACTTTGTCAGGGGTCCCAGTTTCAAAAAATGTACATCTATCCAGCTGTCCTGCTAATAAACCAGCAGCACTGGGAGAAAAATGATAAATAGAAATGTGAATACGATTAATGATGGATTGATGACATTCATTAATAGACCACAGAAGTTTCCCTTTTATTTCACTGTCATGAAATGCGTTCACATCATTTCAAAACGAGAAAAGAAAACAAATCTTACGAAATATGCTACACACCCTTTTTCATATCACTTCACATCACATTTTAGTCTTCTTTCAACAAAAGATTTGAATTTTACACAAAATCGCATTTTTTACTAACAATTTACGTTTTTGGATTTTTCGCTATTATTCCCGATGCCTTCCTGTGTGATTTCACCAAGCAAATACATGTTTTTGAAAATATTTTTCCACTTCTGACTTTCAAAATTGAATCTCCAATCGTTGGGTTCCTTACTATCAACATGCATTGTAAAAATCACAAAAGATTGTGGATTTTCTCTGATGAAAGTGTGACGAAGCAAGTATGTAAAATATCAACTTGGATTAAATAGAACTACCTGAGTGAGGATGATGGAGAGACATCAACGTACTGCAATGAAACAACTGGTGAATGGGAAGTTGACTGGAATTTTGAGATCTCTCTAGACGTCTGCCTCGTGTCGTAAGACACGACATTCCCATTTTGCAGCCCCGCAAAAAAATGGAAATTATTACTTCTGCTCCAAGCACAACTCCAAATAGGAGTTTCAGTGGAATAACTAAAAAGAAAACGAGTTAACTGTCAACAAATGGCAACTTAATCATAAGGAACTGGTTTGCAATTTCAGCTTATTGGCAGTTTCACTATCCAGGTGGAAATTTCACCCATGATTTCTTCCACATTACTTCCTCATTTTGCAATTTTATACAAAGCACAATTTCCCAATTCCTTGCCAATTCAGGTGACCATACCAGGAAAAAATGCTGAACCAGCGATCCATTCAAAAATATGCTTACGACTGAACCCCTGTATTACTCAAGACACTGGTTATCTTGACAGTTTTGTCCATCGACGAAGTAAGAGCCAAACCACTCAGATCATTACTGAAGCACACATCACGGATTGGTTTCTCGTGGATTGCTACAAACTCACGTTGGCTAAAATCCGAGGCATCAATCTTAAGTAAGGAACAACAAAAAATATTGAGTGGTGGCCATAAGCCCATATGGCGGTACAGAATTGTATGTGCAAATAACAAATAATTTATAACCTTGCTTAAACCAAATCCTGGATATAATGGGTTGCAGTTAGGCTTTGATACAACCACCATGTTAAGAAATTCCAAGAAAGCAGCTACACGACAACTGCCATTTTTGGATACGATGAATGATTTCTTTAATATCAGTTTCTGTGAGTCTGTAGACGATGCACGCTGGCTAGTGTTTCCTTGATATGATTGCCCAGCAATCTGATTTCTACAAAATAAATGGAGTAATCACAAAAACACATAAATAAAAATCGGGAATTTTTTGGCCATATAATTATAATTAACGTAAATAAATTTTCGCAACTTGTTATGAAAATCCTTCTTTATCTGTTCTTTTAGCTGCTCCAATTCAGCCTGTGCTTTGGAGTATTTTGCTCTAGTTTGAAGTAAATCCACTTCTATTTTCAAGCGTTTCGCCCTCTCTGCCTCTAGCTCCCGTAGTGTTTGATCTCGTTCGGTAGTATCTCTAACCTATGAAAGATATTAATCTTAATTTCATTTTTCTAACAAAATTTTTCTAACAAAATTTTTATTGTGATCAGAATAATGTTTAAATGTGATGTAATGTACGAAAAAGGCGTAGCTGAATAAATGCCTACATGAATATGACAAATGAATATGACAAACACAAACATCATTAATATACGCAAATGAGAGCAATCAACTTACCTTCAAAGTTGTTGCATAGACATTTCTAATATCAGCTTTGCGCGCCTTGAGGTTGCACTGAGGGCATCTCTGTCCATTTCCTTTCAACCATTTTTCAATGCAACTTTGCCCAAACAAATGGCCACATTTAAGATTAACCAGCCTATGTGAACCTGAGTTGTCCCATACTTCAAAACAGATCGGGCAAACCTAGTGATCAGATAATATCTCATCAAGCAAGCATTAAAAACTCAAAACAGAATTGAGTCACCAAGCCTTTTTTTCACAAGTATAACATCTAACAAAATCTAAAATAAACTCACCAATCCATCATCGTCAGAGCCTTGAGTGTTTACAACGTCTTTTGGTTCTTTAAGCCGACATTCTTTACTTTTTTCAGCTGGTTCAATAGTGGGTGCAGGCACAACACTGGATTCATTAAATTCAATAATCAGTTCATCTTGAATTACTGGCGCTTGTAGGGCCAATGTTTGTAATCCGGACGTAGAAGGCTGTGGCTCCTCCACTACTTCTTCAGCAGAGAAGTTATTCTCAACTGATGACGACGGCGAATATGTGCGATCAGAGCTATCCCCTTCATCGATTTCATCGGACAATTCGGTACTGGTGTCCATTTCATAAAAGTCGCTAGAAGAGCTGTTCACCTGAAAATTACTCCATAAATGAACATGTGCAAAGCAATCGTTCTGAAAAACCCTGGATCCCATACAATCAATGCAATTCCTGGTACAAGCAACTTACACAGTACAAGATCTACATGATTTTTCAAAATTATCCTAATATAAACCCTAGTTCAGATCGTCAGCAAGACAGACGGACGCCTTCAGTTAGTCAGTTGAAACCCAGAAATTCTCTAGGCAAATGTACGACGAAAATTGCAATTGTCATCATTTTTGTTGCCACTAGTCTCATAAGTATTCAACTGACACTTCAAGGTTATTTTTTGTTGGGACACGGTTAAAGGGAACAATGTTTGCTCCCAGACAGGATGACTTCCTGAGCTGAAAGGCATCATTGTGAATGGATTGCTGACAGGAGAGATTTTTGTTTTGATAAGACATCCCCGAAAATAAGACATAGTGCTCAATTTGGAGCAAAAAAAAAGAATATAACACCCGGTCTTATATTCGCCGAAACACAATAGTAATTGCGTTTTATACAATTAACTAAACAATGAAACGTTGAAAATTACCATTAATCAGATCACTGCATGGAATATAGATTCTATATAGGCCTAGCTACAAAACAGAGTAAACTCATACATGTATGTACCAGTATGTATTCCCCCTGCAATTTCTATGACATTCCGGTACTGCAGAAGCCACATTGCAAGCCGGAATCACAATTAAACGGCTGAGCTCCTAAATATATGAAAAATCCCACCTCGCTACTGTAGTCCTCATCAGAATCATCGACTTCCATAGTGCGATTAGGTCCTCTTATTGATCCATTACAATAGGGTTATGATCGCAAACTCCAGTGGCGCTCATAAAGAGTGAACTTGAAATAAAGTTACAGCTGATGACGAGGATTTCGACTAAATATTAAGTTAAGAGCAATCATGATAATATAAAAAGTACATACGCTTGCCATGATCAATTCCCAAACTCAATGGTGTGGCAACAGAAAACAAACCAGCATGCAGACGATGAATAATATAAGGCCGATGCCTGTTAACACAACAGCGCTCCTTCAACTAGACCACAAATCATAACCCCCTCGGCCAATTATGTACATGTGCCTCCCTGCGAGCAGCAGCAAACTTATTATATAAAATTGGCGGGATAATTGAAGACTGAGTTTTGGGTAAATTTTAGTGATAACCTCGTCACCATTTCAATTTCATTTAAGGAGTAAACAATCGCACGAAAATACATCAACATTTCAATAATTCATGTACTGAATGATACGGAAATACTTCTTAAATATTTCAATGGCAAGAAAAATATATTTTTTAAACATTCTTGATTTGAGTATAATATCCTATGGATTACAAATTCTTTTTAGCAGAATGCATTACTTCTATCCTCTCCCTTCTGTTTATGTATTTGTATATGATTTACTATAGAAATCTAACACCACTCATTCAAAAGCAGAGGATAGGGGAAAGTTAAGATGATAGACATTATTATAACACCACATATGGTGAACTATTTCAGAATTACTTTCACAAGTACAATTCATAGTAGGATGTATGAAAAAAATCAAGTTTAGGAAAGTCAGAACAAATAATTATTTCAACGTTATTTATGGCCATGATTTAAACGAGTATGAAACTTTGCTGCTCTTAACATAAATCCTTTAACTTCTTTTATCAGCAATGTACATATTTTGGTTTTAAAATTATTCATACAGTATATACCTTGTTTATAATTGCATCAGCGATAAGGTATAACAATCGATTGTAATAAAGACAGAACAAGTGGGGCGCACCACACACATTCCCTAAAAATAATTCCAAACGCTACACAAAGCATGTAAACGTGATATCAGTCAAGAATTGCCAATCCGCCATTTCACGATTCAAAGATACAGGCCAACAAAAACGTGCACGTGGTTGCATAGTCCCGATTGCAGAAAAAGTATATCATTTGTAATAACGCAAAGCAAAAATTGTCAACCTAGACATAGGTTATCACAAGTAAAATCAGTTGGGAAGCGCCTTCATCTGCCAAAAACCTCCTGTGAAGCATACACAACATACAGAAACCCATCCTCATCCTTTTCTCTTTCATAGATTTCAGCCATTGTCATTGAAACGCAGGCCAAATTTCGTTGATTGATAAGCAAGAAAAATGCTTGGTTGGGATGAAGCTGCAATCGTCGCCTGAAACAGAAATGCAACCCATAATTAGTACATGCAGACTATTTGTTACTACATTTTCGTATGTGTTCCTACAAGTAAAGTTGCTTCAAACTGAAGGAAACTCAACATTACATATTGCATCATTTTTCCACTCAGAAACTACATCTCAAATTTTGTCCCAAATTTGAGCCATTATAGCTTTCATACCTAATGATTTTCACCAACTCTCCAACAGTAACATGCGACGGAATTAAATATTTCGTTTTGTCCAGCACTGGAAGCTGTTTCTCTCCTCCAAACCTTTCGATGATTACCTAAATTAACAAAGAAATCAATGCGCATTCCCACATTTTTCTTGTACCAGTAGGCCTACTGAAAGGGCAAATCATGATAATTATGCTTACAGGAATTTTATCAGGATGCTCTTCCCGAATGTTCTCTATGTCTCTTACTCTTTGTACTGAAATACAAGCCATTAGTCATTTTCGAAATAAAAAAAATTAGCCAAGTGGGTTCGAAAGCCAGCTTACCAAAGCTACGCCTTTCCTTGAACATTTTTGAACGGTCGGACATCGTAGACGACTGTGTTTTGTACTGAAGAAAAAA
The DNA here is from genome assembly GCA_034695085.1 of Cylindroiulus punctatus. Classification (NCBI taxonomy): domain Eukaryota; kingdom Metazoa; phylum Arthropoda; class Diplopoda; order Julida; family Julidae; genus Cylindroiulus; species Cylindroiulus punctatus. Next base: position 12,508 of record JAQFYZ010000454.1, read on the forward strand.
ACAAAAGGATACTGGCTACAAGTTGACTTGAACAGCACCAAAGTCACCAACGAAATCGAGTTCAATTTATCAAAAACGACAAACAAAACCACGAGCACCGTACGTCATGGAAGTATGGTGCAACAAACAACTACAGCTGGGGAATAAACCAACTCTTATTGGTCCATTTAATCACGTGATTCTGAATCACGCGATCATATGACGCTATCGTTGTCAAACAGGGGTCACTCACAAACAACACTGCCAAATGGCGGCATTTTCAAAACAAATTGTTTTACAATTACCTTACCATGAATCGTATAAAGGTGAGCGTACCTTTACTAATATAAAGGGTAATAGCTTTTACTTGAGCCACATGATGACGTTTGCATTATTTGGTTCTACCCCCAGTATTTTTGAGAATGTTTTACAATCTGTCACACAAATCTCATGTTGCTCCTAAAGCTAATTGGCGACTGTCAAATTATAAATTGATTTCCTGGTTGGCTACGTTATTACACTAACAAATCGTTCACCGAAGACCAGCAATTATCGGTATTAAAACTTGCAGTAATGTCTTGCATGTAAAAGTGCAATGAAAAACAAAATGACAACTAGATTCTTCAAAATGTGTCTGTTATTCCACACATGCGCACACACATCCCAAATTCTAAACTAAACAACACAGGTTGGTGGTTAAAATGTTCAACAAAAGAAAACGAAAGGAAAGATGAAAAAATGCAGATAAAAATAAAACAAAGTTAATTCTGCAACAAAATCAAAAACCTGGCCAATCTGAGGAAGACGAGAAACGAAACGAAACAAGTGAAGAAAATAAAATAAGAACTTGGCACTTAAGAATAATTGGCCATGATGACCGAACAAATAAATAAAAGAAATTTGTTCTTCGTCAACGGTATATATCTCTGGGCTTTCCCTATATAAAATAACACGAGTTTGTCCGAGCTGCTAAAATCACAAAGAGATATACTTGAAGTAGTAGTCAAATCAAACGAGGAATTATTACATTTCCTTCAATGAAAGAACCTGCCTTTAACACAAATACAAAAATGGACACGTAAAACATTGATATGGACAAGGAAATAAAAAAAAACGAAAAAACACCAGCGGCATGGTAAGAAACAGGACTGTGAGTCTGTGATGATGATTGAATCAAGTATGAGGATTAAAATGCACAAAATGAGCGAGGGGAAATTAATACAAAAGGTATGAGAAATAGCAAGCTGAAGAAAAAAGCACTGTATTTGTATTTACATGTTAAAATCATTTGGGATGTCACAAAATTGTCAGCTCCTAGGACAAGCTGATGATTGTGAAATTACTCATAGCGTTTCATAGACCGAGTCCATAAAATCTAAAATTTACTATCGTGGTAATAATTATAATACACAGAGGTCAGCCATTAAACTGACCAGCGTCATCATGACCGTTATTATTGCCATAACATAAGTCAGAGGGAAAAACTTGTTCATCGCATCTTCCTTTTCAAAAGCGCTCGCAAATATTGAGTTACAGAATACCATACGCAGTTATGACGCCCAGTTCAATCCAATGATCCCATTAACAAAATTATTCCTACGAATAAGAACTTTACAAAGGTTCATGTTTTCAAATCTGAACATCTGAACAACGAATTGCAATCAGATAAGGTGGTGAAAGCGTGACAAAATGAGGGAATATCAAGAAACAAAAACTAGAAATGATCACAGATGAATGGGTTGGAAATCAATGGTATATACAGTATTTATATATTCATTTATGACGATTTTTGCTACCTTCCATTTTTTTTATACAAAATTTCAAATTTCCTTATGAAAATTAAATGCATGGAGCTTTTAAAAGTTTCTCTTTTTGATTTGGCTGGAGCTAGATGATTAACTCAATCGTTGTCACGATGATTACAAAAGATGCACCGTTAATTATTGCACCTAGAATGTGGAAAGTGTTATTATACTTTTCTTTTGACATGATCGAGACATATGCATACAAACCGACATATGAAAACTTAATAAAGAGAATGAATGAAATTGTCTTCCAGGGTTTTCAATTTGTAAAGATTAATTTAAATAAGAATGGATTAATAAAAGCAATATCGGCTTAAAACTCTCCATGACAAAACCTTAATTATGAAGAAATAATTTACTGATGAGGAAAACAATAGCACGTTTAGGTAAAACATCTCCATTCCAACGCAACCCACTGAGTATTGCTGTCATTTGGTATATCTTCCTGAAACAGTATAGGATGTGCAAAACATTGGGCACAAACATGTAGAAGCATAACAATAATATTGTGGTAGTTTTTGCATTTCATTTTCTATTACCACTATCCGATGTAAATGATATCTAGCAAGCTCATTTGACGGTTTTCTGATAGAATACATCACATTAGAAATTTATCATTTCGCTGTCAAACTTATTCAGTGGCGAAAACGCGCATTATCAAAAACTATTACCATAAATGGTCTTTTCGGAAATGTTCGCAAATGAATACAATGGTAAAATCTCTGAAAGACAGCTGAGAAAAAAAATAAAATATTCTTCACAAGTACAAATTATTCCTTAACCAACCGCAAACATAAAGAAGTGCCACTTGATAAAGATATACATGTAAGTACTGCAATAAGTTGATCTCAACTTTCTTTGTCATATTTAAGCTATTAGATGAGTCGTTTTGTTGGTAAACAGGTGCGAATCCTGAAATTTTTGGCTCTCTAAAAATATTTAGGGAATGTTTACACATTTTTGAGCAAAGTCTTGATGCACAACAGGGAACTTTAAAAAAAATATTTGGGTGCGTCGTCGAGAAACTGATATGCAGTATTTATGTGAACAACTTTTTATTTCTATGATATTTAAGGAAAAAATTCAAAATAAAAAGCGAAAGAAATCAAATATTTCCAATTTCATAAAATATAAGAACTTGGCTGATGTTTTTCTCCTAATCAATATAAAATTCATGTCGTTCAAAACATGAACGAGAAATAAGAGGTTGACCCTATGTCTCTTGTATGGCACCTGATTTTTGTTTTGTGTTTAAAAAGTCTGTCTTTCAAAAAATTTTACAAATGTATACATATAAGTTAACAATATTTTTAAAGAGTTTAAAAGCATTATTCACATTCGGTCAAATTTGTATTAAGCTGATTTTTTGTGTGAAGTTGTTTCTAAAGCTCATTCATCGTGTAGCCTACCGTGATGCCATTATCGTCACGAAGCGCGTGAGAGAACCATCAGGGCAGGAATGTTGCATAACCAAGGTTGAAATTTGTATGGCATTGGTAATAATGCAGCTATCGTGAATTAAATCGCCTCTATACACAGGGGGTTCTCAAACATCATTCATAACTTTTTGGCATCGCAGAAGGCTACGCATTAAAGTGTCCGAGTACTCCGAGTATGATCATAAAGCTTTCTCAGGGCCAGATATAACAAATAAGGGAAAAAATATAAAGTTAGTTAATAAATGAAGATGAACTGGAATTTATTATGTAATGCACATAATGCATTTTGTCTTGAGATAAGTTTTGTTATTGAGAGTATTTGCTGACCTAAAAACGGAGGAGACAGGAATGACAGTTGCAAGAAAAAGAGGAAACAGAAAGTGGACGAAGGGAAAATGACAGATGAAAACAATTATATCACAACCATGCTTCTTTGTTATGTAAAGAAACCGTATTGCTCCAATTGAGCTAAAAGACGCGCTTCTTGTCCAGTTTTGTTGTTCATTTACAAAAAGTTGCTGTGAAACCCATACGCTGCATCGATGCACCAAAGTCACGCAAATGCACCAGAAAAATGGCAGGAAGTTCACTTGGCGCCAAAAAACGCCTGTCCCGGTCCCATTCGATCCTGGGCATTGATCTGGCCGCCTCTGGTATTCGTTGCATACAGTTGCTGCTGAAAGTTATGAAATTGTTGTGCATAGTTAGGATCCGCTGTAGTTGGACCCATAAATGGAGATTGTTTGAACCCCGCCGACTGAGCCATTGATGGCGGTAATGGTTGCGTGGTATCTACACCCATTCCCATTGGGGGCATTTGTCCTTTTGCCCCACCACCGCCATACATCTGACCAGGACCACCAGACGGCGGTCCCTGCATTGTGGGGCCCATGGGGCCAACTCCTCCACCACCTGGTCCTCCCATTCCCATGGGACCCATTCCAGGTCCACCTGGGCCTCCCATCATAGGCCCGGGCATGTTGCCATACATGGCAGGGTCTTGTGCTCCCTGCTGAAACATTCCGTACATCTGGCCACCCATCATATGCTGAGGACCGGCCTGCCTCATCATGGATGGATTCGGGCCCCTGGGCATACAGGAAGTCTGGGGATTGGGCCCTCCACCAGGGCCAATTCCAGCAGTCATCATTCCCATATTTCCAACACCGCCATTGCCCCCCATCTGAGAGTTCATCTGCGGGCCCATTCCAGCTGGGTTCATCTGCGGGCCCATACCCGACATGTTCATGCCCATCCCCATTCCCATGTTCATGTTTTGCCCTTGAGGTTGACCCGAATGGGGAAAGTACTGCAAATTGTGACCAGGTCCCTTGTTGTCCATGTTTGAAAGAGGTCCGGTAAACCTTTGCAAAAACTCTAAACTGGGTGGCCGTTGAGGGGCACTTGCTGTGTTCTGGGGCCTTGCTGGTAGGTACTGAATGGTGTTAGGAGCACTGGCTTTCACTTGAACGTTGGCACCGTTATAAGGCATGTTTGCGCCCAGGCCCGATCCAGGGCCTGGCCCTCGTATGCTCATTCCCGATCCGTGACCCTGGTTTGGGCCAGAATTCCCACCTGGCGCAGGTCCCATAAGCCTCTGCTGTTGCTGGGAGTTCATTGGTGTAGGGTGGAACTGTTGGGGTCCAGCGACCCTGGGCTGTGACTGCCCCTGAGGTGAAGACACGGTCGTCATGGCCATGGCACATTTCGGCGACACAGAACTGTGCACTATGGGATTCATAGTCACTGATGAGCTAACGGTGTTGGTGCCCATTCCCGGGCCCCCTGGCGCCATTTGATTTTGGTTCATCATTGCCTGGTGAGGATTCATCGATTGCACTTGTAATGCTGGATTGTAGGCGGATGTAGTCACATTTTGAATGTTCAGCTGCTGGATGGACATGGTGGCATTAACATAGGTGTTGTTTACAGTCTGTGGCCCCATGTTCTGCCCCACCTGGTTCATCAGATCTTGATGGTGCATACCACCTGGGCCAGGCCCCATTGACACTTGCCCTTGCTGTCCAATCATACTCTGCTGCTGTTGCTGCACGCCTTGCATGGCTTGCATACTAGTCTGGAAATTGACCACAGAGGGGGGATTTCCTCCCGCCCCCACGGGGCCACCTCCGGCGCTATTAGACACCTGCATGCTAGCCATGTTCATCGTGGTCATGCTGCCCATCACATTGGGTGAGCACCCTGGCCCCCCAGGATGATGGTGATGGTGGTGGTGGTGATGGTGCTGCTGCTGCTGTTGTTGTTGTTGCTGCTGCTGCTGCTGCTGCTGCTGTTGATGATGAGGATGGTGATTGGCAGGCATGCCATTGCCAGCCGCCAACGACTGACTCATTTGTGCCATGGATGTAATCGGATCAAAGTGGCTCAGCCGTTGACCACCATGAAGCTGTGCAGGCGAAGGTCCCATGTTTGAATTCATGGGCGATAGTTGTCCTTGATTCATGTTAAATCCTCCACAAGCTGCAACGCCTCCAGGGCCCATATCGGGACACACTTTGCCAGGAGATATTCGAGGAAATCCTGGACCACCTATATTTCCCTTGGCATTTAGGTGTACTTGTCCATGCCCAGGAGAAAAACCTGGACTGTCAACGCCGCCTGGTCTTCCTGGCCCATTGGGACCCATGAGCTGTCCATTGCCAGGAAACCTGATGGTTGGACTTTCAGCACCCCCAGAGTGAAACCTCGAGCCACCCATTCCCTCCATAGAAGAATGATTCGATGTCTGTCTAGGGCTCGGAAATCTTTGAGGCTGCTGTTGTCCTGGCTCCATGCTTCCTGCTGGCGAATTCTGGGGCATAATGTTACTCGGCCTTGGCCCTGATCCGGGCCCTGCAAACCTCATCATATTTTCCATGCCTACGGGACTGTTAAACCTTTGCGCCATGGCTTCGAGTGGGCTTTGTGCAGAGGTCGGAATGCCCATTGCAGGTGTAGCCGCATGGGTCGATGCCATGGGAAATCTCACAGGCATCTCTCCAATGTTACCGCCAGTCATTTGCGAGGATTGAGAACCTGGTGTTGGGAAACGCTGCAAATGCTCGATCGGACTTTGAGAGGCTGATCGAGGGAATCCTTCCCCTTGCATTCCAGCATAAGATTGGTTAGTTCCAGGTAAACGCGGTCCTTGGTGTTGCATCATCGCTTCATTGGCAATTGATCTGGCCATGTTTGATCCTCCATCTTTAGAAGAGCTTGTTACAATTCTGAAAATAGAAGGGATGAAAACTGGTTTAATATACAATTGTGCAACAAAAGAAAGTAAATGAAGTGAGAGATATCGTCAGCTGCTAACCCATCTTGAGAAATGAGTACTGGTTCCTGTAAACTCGTATTTGGTTGTTTCTGAATGGTCAACTCTTGACCATCGAAAGTATTCAGGTACTGTATTTGTTGAGGTGATGGTACTGGCATCAGATTGGGTTCTTTGGGTGACGTTTGAGTACTGTGCTGTTGTTGTTGCCTTTGCTGAGATGACTGAGCATATGACTGGAGGGTGCGGCCAAACATGCCTTCTGCTATAACCAAAAAATGTAAAGAACTCAGAAAGAGTGCAATAAATGCATCATGGCAATAAATACTTAATTTTTTCAACACTCCATCTATTCAATTTGGTTCCTTTCTTATGCTAAGATGTGTACGCAAATGTACACAATACAAACAAACCTACATTAGTTCCTATCTAAATTTTCATAGTTTGGTTTACAACTATAAGGATTGTTTATGAAAAGAGCTTAAAATACACATATACACATCATGGTGTCTCAAATTGGTAAATATTAAAGTCAATTTAAAACATCCTGATGCATACAAACAAAAACGTTTACACTGATGCATAAGTCAACAAATTAATTTTTCTATTCCGTACCCGGCTGAGGTTGACTACTTCCGGCTGGAGGAATGCTGACTGGGGTCGATGGCCTTGGTCCATGCTGGGATAGTGGTGAGAATTCTGGTACTGATGGGGTTTGGATCACTGATCCACAGGGTCCGCCGCCAACAGAGTTAGGCCCAGTTCCACTCGTCGGAGTGTTTCCATCTTGACTCTGCTTTCGCTGTAAACCTGGACTCTGCAATGGAGCTCCTACTGATGCAGGAGTGCCAGGGTTACTCGGATTGAGAGGGCGTGGATTTGGAGAATTCATTGGAGTGTTATGAAGGGATCCTGGTGAAGGGTGTGGCAAGCGCGGATTGCTGGCAGACGAATAAGATCGGGGGGTGGCGTCGGCAGGTGACGACAGACCTGAGGACATGCGTGGCGACGGAAGAGATAGCGAGGAATTGGGATTTGGGGAAGGCGGTGTGGGACTAGCTCCAATAACATTCGTTGAGGAAGGGTTTGGCGTCCTTTGGGTTTGATGGTAAGGTGGTGGTGGGCCAGGTAAGCGAGGTGTTGGAGTACTTGGTCCCGATGATGGTAAGCCCTGGGATGGTGGCCCACCAAGCGGCGTGCTAGGGCCGTTTCCACCAGACCCTCCACCACCACCATTTCCTCCTCCTCCACCAGGTCCTGGGCCCATTTGCCCAGAATTCCCTCCAGGCATCACTTGCATTGGACCACCAGGCCCAGGAAAACCACCTAGCTGCATTCCGCCCATTGATCTTCCTGGATGACGCACTCTCCTTTCTTCATAAAACTGTTGCTGCAGTTTTTGCCACTCCATTTGTGCAGCCATTGAGGCAGGCGTCATGCTCGTCTGTTGGGACATCATCATGCGCTGCCCAGGATGCTGTTGAGACGGTCCCATAGGATTGTTCGTGCAAAAACCATGCGCACCATCACCGCCTGGCCCAGAGCCGGGCATCATCTGCATCGAGGGGTGGTTCGGAAACATGTTCTGCTGCATATGCCCACGGGGGCCAGGTCCAGAGTTCGGACCATTCCCAGGCCCCATCATCATGTTCTGCTGTCCATGTTGCACCATCATGTTTCCTAAATGCTGCTGCATATGTTGTCCCATTGGTCCGCCTTGACCTTGCATCATGCCTTGTTGGAGATTATTCATCATCCCAGGACCAGGTCCCATGTTGCTACAGTCGCCTGACAGAGAACCTTGATGGAGATCAGGAAATAGCATCTGGTGCATATTGCGGATAATGGCTAACTGCTCTTCTCGATGCTGCCTCTGTTGTGGTGTTAAATTCTCGTCGGGAACCTTCACGCCTGCAAATTCAAATAATTAAAATATAAATCACAATCTGATTTTGAAAACATTACTCACTTGTATACTATGAGAGTTACTAATCTTTCGGAAAGAATCATTGCAAAGTTTGCAAAAATCTTATATTGTTGATGCTCTCTACATGGGCATCACTATAAATTAACAACAATTTTTTTTAAATCAATCTGAATCTGGAATGACGTCTCAAGCTGATAGGAACCCATGTAAAAACTTCAGCTTTCAATGTCTAAAGTTGACGGTAATCTCATATCAAATAACCTACTATCACATTCAAGCGTCGATCACTTTTTCGATTTCATCAAATGTAGATTTTAATAATTACCAGTCAGAGTAGGTTGAGGCATCCCAGGTGTTTGATTGGCCGGACTCAAGGCGTTCATTATATGGCTATTGGGCTGCGGCCCCCCACTCTGCTGCTGCTGTTGCTGCTGCTGCATCATTGGGTATTGTGGTTGCCCCGGTCCCATTCCTGGATGCTGATTTTGCCCTACGCCCATCGGATACTGCTGCTGAGGAGGTCCATTTCCACCCATCGGACTAGGCATGTTAGGACTACCAATTGTTGGATTCCCCATGGAATTTGCTTGCTCTATAGGACTGTTCAATGGCCCGCCCATTGGTGAATTATTAGGATTATACATTGGGTTGTTCTGTGGCTGACCAGGCCAAGGTCCAGGATCATTGGGTATGTTTCCGCCCATTGGGCCCATGTTGGGATGTGGCCCACTCATATGGTTCATCAGCCAACTGGAGTTCTGAGAAGCATTAGGGCCAAGCGCTTCCCCTCCGTACATTGAATTTGGCATCACACCCGCTTTCATAATATTCGGACCACCACGGTTTTGCTTCATCTGAGCCAAACTATTTAACCACATTGCTGGGTTTTGGCGACTGAACTGTTGGATTTTTAATGGATGTTTCTAAAGGAAACGAGTAAAGTCAAAATTAGTGGTAGGCCTACATCACTGTCATCATGTGAACTATGTACAGACAAACTACAAGTTTATTTAAAAAGGATGGTGCAGAAGTAAACAAAAGCTGACATGAGCAAACATAAGAATTAACCAAGTTCACAAAGCACATTATACAGGGTCCGCCCAGAAATTCAGTTTTCAACTTCCCTGACTATTCCAGGTTTTAAAAACAAATTTCCCTGGCCATTTAAAATGACATTTTCAGGTGTTCCAGGTCTGGGCCAGTTATATGGGCACAACTGGCACCACAACAGATGTCAAGAAAGTCATTCACCTGTGTCAATGCTGTCTTACTTGGGGCAGATAAACACAGCCACGAGTGAGCGGTCGAGCTTGTGTCAAACATTTGCAATGTGCATGTGAAACGTATAATGTTGTTATGTCAGTTCGCTTAAGAATGAATCAGATTTACGTTTGCATTATCCTTTTAGAATAGCTGTCAAGGAAATAATTTCCATACTGCACATTATCCACATTGTTCAGTATTTATGTGGGTTTGTACTGATCTTAATTACCTCTAAAAACCGCTTTGTTCCTGGTTGGGCACAGTGATATGCAATTATACTTGGAAACTGTCCCTGAAGAACAGATTCAGCTGCTTTATTGGCCAGCTGCGTTGAGAAAACAAAAATTTGGCTTTGCTGCTGCATGTACTGGGCTTCCATTGTCGATGGCTGCTTGTGTATCATGTTGGCCTGGAGGGGTTGAATCGGCCCGCAAGGTCCTATCCCGCCTTGCTGGGGCATTTGCATGCCCATCATTGACATTGGTTTTTCTTCTGTAATAATAATTCATTTTAAAATCAAGACTATCCAGTATTGTTCTTGAACAGTGAATATCATTATCAGGGGAGAACAGTTCACCTTTGATAGAAACAGGCATTGATCCCAGAATTTCTTCCTTGATTAAAGCATTCTGTTCCTCACCCATATTGGAAATATCCTCAAGAGAAGAATTGACTAAAGATAATTGGAAAATTATCAATTATCATTTTTCTGCGAGTAAATTCAACAATGTTCAGCTTATAACTCTTAGCCGGGATCAACGCCAGCAAATAACTCGAGCAATGGCTATAGTATTTCATGTTTTAGGATACTGCACCTCCTCGGAATACTAACCAGTTTGATACAGTACTGTCAAATCCAAATCTTCACCAACCTTAAGCTTTTAAATTAAGCCTTCTACATAGCTACATGTACATGCTGCCCTGCACTAATTGCCAGTTGGGGACTTTCACCAAAAACAAGGTAAAAAACAATGCAACAAGGGTAACTTAAAATAGTAAGTTAGTTAGAATGATAAATGAGAGAAACTAGCATTGTCTATCATTGTCACAATTTTTTAGAAAAAATAAGTTTTGGAAAAGGATGGTTAGTCGTAATCAGAATCAAAATCATGTGCCCAAGAAATAGGCACATGTATTAACTAAAAATTAGAAAATCCCATTAGACATTACCTAGTTACAAATAAGTACATGTGATATTTATACAAGTAACATGATCCTACCGTCACAAGGAATTTCTCCCGCTTGATGACCACCCGATGAGGCTGTACACACTGGCGTAGAAATCTGAGCCAAATTTACATCACTCGCACTTGTAGCCACGATTTTTGCATTACCACTCAACGTGGTATTAGTGTTGATATTACTGCTATTCGTTGTTGACACATCCACCTTTTTATCCGTGATTATTGTGGCTGATGAATCCTCGTTCTCACACTTTATCTTTGTGTTCGTTTGTCCGTTAAGCACATCTCCTTTTTCGGGATATAAACTAGAGTCCACTTTTGGCTCGGACTTCACAGTTGCACTAGACAGTTCACTTTTATCTTTATTTTCCATGATCATCTTTTGCAATTCTTCGTACTCTTTCTTCAACAGTCTTTTGTTTTCCCACTCATTGTTTTTCTGACTTCTGTCGTTCAAGCGCTGTCCAAAACACAAAAGAAAATCATCATGAAAATGCAGGAAAGATTCCAGGGTAAGAGATATTAGGAAAACAATATCTAATACATCACAACAACAACAGCATTAAAAAGAGTTGCAGTAAGAAATAAACACAGGTATGAGAGATAGAATAGGTTTTGCAAGCACAAAACACAAAATTACCTAAAACTTTTTGAATGCCTTGAATTAAAAAATGAATTTACTGTAGGCCTACCTAATACATATATGTCTAAAAATCGTACAAATGTCATCTTGCAATAACTAAAACAAATAACACAGTAGCATTCTGCAATTGTCATTAGCTATTAAAAATCATTTCAATTACTTAATTTTTTCGGACTTTACATTGAGCAATAACTCTACAACTTAACATTCAGCATCACCAGGTTTGCAATGATTCATATGAGTGGGCTCCAATGGGTATCACAAAATCCACCACCAATTAAAAACTACAACCTAAAACGACAAGTTTGTGGCCAATGTCGACAAAATGAACAACCACAAACCTACCTTCAACTGGCTTTCGATAAGGGGGAAGAGTTCATCATTGAGATATGAATACAATTCTCTTTCGTGTGTATTTGTGGTTTTGCGAAATTGCTTGAGAAATGTGTGCCAATCAGAAAGAGTCAAACAAACGCACTCCCAGTCTTTACGGTTCGGTTTCTTGACTGAATTCTCACGATACAGCCTCAGATCTGGAAATGTATTAAACAACACCCATGAGACTATATTTGTCTATTTTAAGAGTGTTTATCACCGACTTAGGGGAAAATATTCAACAAAAAGCTGATGTAATTGATGCTCATCTTAAAATGAAGGACTTGATGAATTATGTATTAGTATATTTCCAAAATAGTTGAGAGCAATAAATATGATACTAAATTGCTAACACAGTATACGAGCTCGTAAAGTGTTCTCAGCTACATCAGGGAAGCCCATGCACTTATGCAAGTGACAAACAATTACATGTTAAAACATTGAGCTTCACTGACCGGATGCCAATGTTAGGTCTATTCCACCTTACCAATTTCCTTGTTGACGGCCTACCAAAATGGACATAAAAAGGATCGAATTTAGAAAACTATTGCTTTAAAATACGAATGGTGACAGACTCCCCAGCAGAAAATATTCCGTGTCAAATTCAAATAAACGCAATTTATTTGAATTTGGCATGGAATATTATCTACTGGGTCCGAAGCTACCCAAGAATGCTGAGAGTGCAAATGTTTGAAAAACTCCAATTTTTTTCATTGAATACCAATGTAAGCAGAATAAATATGTTAAGGCAATAGTAACGTTTGCCCATGGAATTCAAAACAATGGTATAGGCTCCCTGCAACTCGCATAGGATGTTCCAATGCAGTCATTATGCGAATCCTTCCATGAATTTCGACGTCGACATCCAGAGATGTACACTGTACGTTTATATGGCCTGAGTACAAAAAAGGAAATTTAACTAGTCTACTGAGGTAAAAAATGCTTCAATTTGAATGTTTTTCTACACACAAAAAAATCTTTACTTCAACTTCACAAGCAATATTACGTGATTTTTTTAACTTTTTGTAAAAATCTTACAACGTTATGAAAAGTACGAAAGATCAGCTGTATTTTTCAGAAAACGTCCATCCAACTGAAGGTTTACAAAATAACGAAATCTCTCACTTTCTTAATTCTCCGTTTGATAAAGCTTAAATAACAAAAGTTTCTCTTAGTTGGTACTAAAGTTTTTTCCTGCTCATATCATTTCCAGATAATGCAAAAATAAGCTGAGAATAACAACGAGAAGAATACCTGCAGTTGGCGCTATGCATCATTTGTAGGGAGCCTGTAGCACACATTTGAAGTAATTATAATTTATAAAATGGAAAAGATGAAAGCAATACACAACAACTTGTGTTTTTCAGAATAGCATTGTAAAGAACGAGTTCATCGATAACTGAAACTCAAGCAACTGAACATTAAGTGCTGTAACTTTTAACCGAGAACATTAAAGAATAGCAGACCATCTCCCAGGGTTGCTTTCTTGCGATATTAATCGGGTTGTCGCGTATAGATTTGATTTGCAGTCCATTTTGGCATGCTATAAGTTAAACAAACCTACATGGTAACTTATAATAAATAGCAAAAACATTTTTGAATTCAACAAATCCTATTTCAAATATGGGTCAAGAAAGTGTGCAGCCGCCTTATTCTATAAACATGCTTGAAGGAAAAGAAACAAGCAAAATATGCCCAAGTTGTGGTGCCTTGGCAGCACTAAAGTAAGCCTAATTATCAGGCCAAGATAGTTTGATAAGTGTAACATAGCTAAGGTAGAACAGTGCAATAGTATACTTCATTAACAAGGATGAGGTCAGAATGTGGTTTAGAAACACACAGATGCAAGGGTGTTACCATTTTAGTTAGGATACTAGAAATTGGTCGCTGAGAAAATGCTTACATGCATACAGCCTCGCGCCGGCCTTTCACGACTTTTCTCACCACTCACGTTCACATAAAATGAACCCTGTAGGAAGTAAGCGTATAACAAACACAATTATTGCCAAAATCTGCAGGATATATACACAAATGTTATATTTTGTTACATGAATTCTGTGTATTAATTAGAATTCTTGTAATCCTTGTAATAAATCTGTATATTTTGCTCACTGCGCTCATAGCAACAATTATCGATTATGTTACCTCATATTCGAAATTTGCAATATAAATTTTACAAAGGTACTTCATTTCCACAAATATAACACCCTCGCAGTCTGGTTCATGTTGAAGAACAACAAATTATAACAAATCCAAAAAAGCAAATGCGAGCCACAATAGGATCACATGGTATTTTATAAAGTGATTTTGTAAAACAATGTCCATAAATTAAAACCAAGCAAAGGTTAGGACACCATTACAAGTTCTGTCAAACAGGCTTTTCAGAAATAAAAGCCTTCCCATGTAAAAGTATATGTACCTTGTTTCCCAAGTCTGCAGTTGCATACATTAATTGCCAAATACGTGCACACTTATAGTCTTTCAAAGATGTACCAATTCACACAATTCAATATGATTATGATATGATACGATTTGAATTCCACCATATTACTGAATTCAATAATGATTCGAACTGAAGAGACAATGTCTATTATTCTAAAAATTATTTACAAAGTTCACAAACATTAATTTAATGTTAATGCTGCCAAGTTTGCCAGGATATATGTAACCCCAAAAATTGCACACATTGCATTGTTACAAGATGCTTGCAAAAATTGAAGAAAACACATTAGTGCCTTTTGTAAGTTATTAAATGGTTACCAAAGCAGAAAATCAGAAAAAGGCTGCCACACACTAATGGTTTATAAAAGATAAACAAAAGTCTTACTAACAACCCCTCAATTTACATGGTAGTATTTCTTAGCTCAACCTTAGTTGTTAGTTTAAAAACTACAAACAACTAAATGCAATTATGAGCAGTTGAAAGCAATTACAAGTATGTTAATCCATTCATAATGCTTAATATTGCCATGTTTCACTTATCACTTTTAATACACAGAATGCTCCATCAAATATAAAATCCTCCTTTATTTTACTTAAACCAGGGAGTGTTTAAATAATTCGTAAGTCCCCTTTTGCGACCCATTTTACAATTTAAGCCTTATGAAGGCTTACATTTTTCTGGAATTCAAAACATCCTTGTGTAGAAGAAGCGTGTAACGAAAATTGGTGTGCTAGGCACCCAGTGGTTGAAAGATACACTTTAGGTACATAAACTAGAATAATAAATGAAAAAAAATTCCTGCAGCTATCATTCAAGAAAGCACAACATACTTTTTGAATAGCTGAAGCAACTATTTTTGCTGTGATAACTACTCCATGAGAATGTGAAGAGTAAGATATGAACTGGGTAGAAACCCTAGGTGTTCATACAGGATGTCCACAGCTACACCGACAAGCGATAGGTGGGGGAGAAGGTCACCAAAACAAGCATGTTATGAAAATGGATCCATTAATCCATTGTAACGTGTGTGCATGTGTGTGTAAGGTGGGTTGTTAAAGGCATGATAAATAAATGCAAAATTTATCCTCACATGTAAGCCGTATTGCTACTGAAGATAAGCGTATGTGTTAATGAACAGCATATATCTTGATGCACAATCTCTACGCAAATCACAAAATAATTCCAAGGATGTAGCATAAATACGAGTTATTTGTTAGTAACCAGTAAGCTTAGTTGCTTTTTTAGCGTTTACACAAATCTCATTCCATGTAGATTTAATAGAGTTGCAAGCTCTGCATGGATTTTAAAACACGGCAGTGGACAAAGTATTATTGTGTATGTAAATAAAGTCATGCATTTCACATTGCTATCAATTAACACACACACCAATAATCCAATGAAACCATTGGATTATTGGCAAAACATGGTTGTTTTGTTGTCTTATTTCAACACTCAACATTTGTCTGTGTAGTTCCAAGACATCCTATATGCGCTTATTTGTTAAAGTCGCATAAATACGTATGAAAATGTTTTGTTGTAAAAAAAAAGCAAAGGTAGGCTTACCATCTAAGTACCAATAGAGATTATTAAATGCATCTTGGCCAGCACAGATACCTCGCTAAAAAAACAGGTAAAAGTATTAAAGTAGGCATATAGCACAACCATATTGCATTATTTCCTTTCAACGTTTTTTCAATCAATATGAACACATGTTAAAGACAAGGTCCATGGTAATCATTATCAAGGTTCAAAATGACTGACTTACCATGTCATCTGGAGAACAATTTTCGTCCAAATATTCCATGAGGTCCTCTTCCTTTTCCTTGTAAACATAATCGATGAGCCATTTTACTAAAAGTAGCTGGAATTATATTGCAACGTTAGGTAATTTGCAGTGACAAGATATTAGAAATGACCTGAATGCACTCCAACCTTGTCTTCGGCTGATAAAATGGACCACGTGGCACTGGTTTCCTCCAGCGGATTTGCATCGAAGCGCTTTTCTACCACTAACTGCTTTAAATATTCTTCAAAATTTGCAATTCTGAAAAATACAATGTGAAACTTTAGGCGATTAGAAGCACATGTTATGCGATGATCAAACAAGTACAGGCACAACCTTAAAACAAAAACGATAGATGCCTGTAATTTTTCATTAGTTTTGTTCAGATTATGCGTAAATAATTATTAAATACACAAAAACTGTCCAAAACTAGCAATTCATCAAACAGCTTTTGCCATCATCTTATTTATTAAAGTAGTTAAGCTTTCAACATTTCCATAAACATTACTGGGAACGTGGAGGACAAGGAGGACAGATAGTAAGCAATGTGAAACTTGACAAGTCAAAAGAGAAAAAAAATTGAAAAAAGTATTGAATATTCTGTGCAGTGTAATTGCAAGGAACCCTTCTAGTGTCAGAACAACTTGTTTCACAGCCGCTTAACAAAGACACAATCTGAACATCTAAACACGTCCTCCCAAGGCCAGTCAATGTGCCATACAATTTGAAACCGTTAGTCCTTCAATAAAATTTTGTGTGACCAAGTATAGAAAAATTATCGAAAGCACATCAATTACAAGTATACACGTTTGTGGGAAAAACAGATGTTTTGAGTTTTTCTATATAAAAACATACTACAAATAGCTCTCAGAGGCATCCTTGCTTTTAAAAAAAATGCAATTATATTACATGTAGGCCGATATGTTTTCAGCCCTTACATTGCATTCTGCAACGTTATTAAACATGCAGCAAAATTTTTAATGACATTGAAGAACACATAAATATAAATATTTTGAAATGGAATTTCAAAATTCTAGTCATCCCAGCATAAATGGCAATTGGAAAACCACTGCAGACCACTGTAAGTCGAATAGTTAAGAAACCCCAATGAAACTGCCATGGCTGAATTACTAGGCAAGCTTTTTGGTTATTTAATATTCATCTTATATTTAAGTTCATTTTCAAAACAAAAAGCTGATGGCGATTTTCATAGCTTCAAATTAACACTTTAAAAAAATTAAATTATATTAAAACGACAGCAGGGTGTACCAGAATTAAGCCAATGAGATTATTGAATCGTTGCCAATTTAAGAAAAAGAAAAATGGAGGAGACAAGAAAACCTGAACATGATCAGAAAGTAGTCTAGGGGGAGAAAAACTACAAATTCAAAGATGGGAAGGAAAAAAAAGGCAACCAGCATATTTGTTAAGTTTAAGGAGGAGGTAGCAGGGGGACATTTATACGTGGAAGGAGGGCAGGGACCGAGGGTAAGAAATTGGCAAGAATGGTGGCTCGGTGTGCTGTGAAAGAGGCAGGGTACAGGACTGCATTTAGGGGATCCAAATGGGGAAGTCACAGTTTGAGTCTGGCCAGAAAAATTTCTAAGAAACCCGAATATTTATTAAAATTAAATTGTGATCTACTTGAGCATGACTCGAGCACAGGGGAGTGTTGCATAGAGGCAGTGCACCCTCCACCTACCTCAAGCCATTAGCTCGCGCCAACTAAAGCTAAGCAATCAGTTATAACACCATGAGCTAGAGGGTCCCTGGAAAAGATTCGATATTATAAAGCGACACTTGACAACAATACACACTTGATACCTGTGCCTCCAGCCCACGCATATGAGCGAGGTGTTACTTACTGAATATCATTCGTGTCCCTTAAATATCGTAAAAGTCTGGCACAAACGTCGGCGACTAGTAAACACTCACAATCAACCAGGGCATCTTCTAATTCCTAAATTTGAAAGAAAAAAAAGGAATTGTGTCAGGCTTGAAATGGATGTCAAACAACTCGAAAACTTAAAACCTATTCTCTGCAAGGAAAAGTACGATTTTAAGAAAGTAACGCAAACCCCTGGTTTAATAATTTGGGTTAATGTAAATTCCAAACTGCATGCTTCATACGACACAGTAAATGCAAGGCCAGTACAGTAAGAATAAGAAACAGTCCTGACGAGTGTGTATTAGAATAGAGGACATCTTAAACAAATCGGCATCAACAGGTGGATATGACTGCATAAGCTTTATTTTTAAATTTCCAACTAGTTTTTTCTTATGGGTCAGCAATAACACATCCAAGAGCCACCGATGGCCAACACGAGTCTTACATCTTCCAATTTTAGAGATTCAAATTCATGAAAACTTTAAACATCGATTAATGTTCTTCGAAGCACTTACTTACAGAAACGTATCTTGAATTTGCAAATTAAACTCAGGGCAAACGTTTTCATTGCGAGAAATATATTTCAGTTTACACACAACTCCTAAGGGCAAGGCGTTTTATAAAATGCACTGTGCACGTAGGCTACAGTATTCAGGAATTGCCACGGATCGATTGCCAACCAAGTGGAGATATTAATTATTATCAACAACAAAGCATTGCAAAAAAAACTAGAACAGAGAGTTAATAAATAAAAAACGACCCTTCTTTTGGCTCATATTTCCTAAGAGTCAAATTTGGAGGATATAAAATTTAATTGTATTTATTCAGCCAACTTTCCAATTTGGGTTCAAATGTTCAAGAATCCATAGAAGAGAATTTCAAAAAATTCAAAGGATAAATAAAGGGTTGATACACATGTTATCAAGGAGGAAAATCAGATAATTTTAGCTCTTATCTGCATTGGAGACAAGCATGACATCTTTTTTAATTCAGCAAACACGTTGAATTTAAACGATTTTTGCAATTGCAAAACTAAATACAGCATTTTCAATTCCGTTTCCGTGATCCTATACAATTACAAATAAAAATACAGGACAGGAGCTGGCTAACTTTTTACTGTGTCAAACAGGCAGAGTACAAGCGGCCTTGGTCCAATAATTTGAACAAACGACATCGTGCACGAACATGACAATACTGCATGAACAACACAAAACAATGTGTGTAAATATAGTAATGCATTTCTGTTATGTACACGACAGTCAAACTCAGCACCACAGTAGGCCCAGCAAATCAGCTTGTGACGACGCGTGGTTGTTAAACTTTTATTTAGGTTCAGCTGGGGGTGCAAGCTCCAAGTTTCTCAGGTTTGACTCCCAGTGTTGTACAACTGCACTCGGTAAAATACACACCCTCTTTTGCTATTTTGGGCCGTTACCAAATGTATATACGACATTTTCCCGATATATCTCGCGCAGGAAAAAGAACCGAATTAAAAAAAAAAAAGAGAAAGAAAATGTTGGCAAGGCTCTCTGCTGATTCCCTAACACACACAAAAACTGAACTAAATAACGATGAATTATATGCGCATGCCTTACGGAGTGTTTTGCATGCTAGAAATGAGTCCACAGCGCCGAAGCGATTAACCCTTAGATTTATTAATAGGCTTTACTTGGAAAATATGTAGGACGACCTGTTGTTCATAATCTGAACGTTGTTAGATTGCTTTCTTAATTTCAAGTCTGTAATTACCCATTTTGTCTACCTATTAATAAAGCATCCCATTTTCTAGAGCTAAATAATTTAAGAAATGCTAATCTTCCTTTTCGGGCAGGATAAACAATTAAAATTGCAAAGTTTTAATAGAATTCAAACTTGCAATGTTGAACTGGTTTGGTTTGTCACCATGTTACATGGGCAGGATAAACAATTAAAATTGCAAAGTTTTAATGGAATTCAAACTTGCAATGTTGAACTGGTTTGGTTTGTCACCATGTTACATGCACATGTAAATCCCCATATCAAAATCCATGCAGACAATTTAGCAACTGTTACCTATTGTCACCATTTGGCACCTATTTCCCTGACACTACCTAACACTTATTTCACTGACATTCCCTTACTTTTCAGAAAAAGTGTGAAATTGTCATGTGTGTACATGCTGCATTTGGACACATGCCATGTATTTTCACGCTTTATTTACGTTCCCTTTATTAATGTTCCAATTAGATTGTAACAAATATGAGCAAATGATTAAACGGTTTATATTACATGTAAATTTACCAGACTTGTTCATTTTTCCCAACACCTTGTAGCTAACACGTGTTTAAGAATTGCACCTTCAATATCACGGTACCTCACTTTTTAAAATTTTATATGCCTGATATTAACTGATTTCCAGATCATGCAACGTGTTTATAAAATGCACACTCACTATCAAGGTTTCATAAATTCATATCTTTCCTGATTTCCAGGTCATGTTATATATGTTTATAAATTACAGATTCACTATCAAGCTTACAAACTTTTATAATTCCCTGATAGGTCATCGATTTCCAGGTCATGCTACCTACAATTTCCCTGCTATCTTTTATTGATGAAAGCATCTACAATGGAAAGAAATTGACTAATTGCGTTGACTAAAATTAAAATCATCATTAGACCGAATCAGAGATTTTTCCATAATGCAAAAACTTGTAATATCATCCGTCTTCAGTTCATGATCTTTTAACAATTTTTGATATAAACAATAAAACATATTTTCGATTTCTAGGCCATGCTACATATTTATAAAATGCAGATTTACTATCAAGCTTACAAACTTCTATAATTCTATTATTCCCTGATAAGTCAACAATTTCCCTGATACATTTTATAAATGAACCCATCTACTATGCATTGATTAAAATCATCATTAGACCAATCCAGAGATTTTTCCATGATGCAAAGACTTGTTGGGTAACATCATCCTTCTCCAGTCAATGATCATTTAACAATTTTTTATATAAACAACAAAACAGTTTTCATTGCAAATTCCCTTATTTTCGTGTCACCCTGACAACACACGGGTGTTAACCGAGCATCATTTGGGCACAAATGTGTGGGTTTCGATAGGACTGCATGCTGTGGGCGTTAATTTCACAGCAATGCGTAAAATGGTAGACATCGTTAATGCGTCTGGCAACTTCTTCACGTTGGAGGTATTTTTGCCAAAGTGGTGGTGCACCAGGAATCGATGTGATCTATGATCTAACAACAATTGAGATTGAGGAGTCTCGTATCTGCTGGACTCGCCTGACGTCCTCAAACCACCATTGCAAATTTGCAAAGCACGACCTGCATTTTCATAAATTGTGCACTATTTTTGCAAGAGCAGTAAAGACAATGTCCTGAGCCTCCCACCAATCTGCATGTTTCCGAGGCAGTTGTCGCCACCCAGAAATGTTGAGAAATTGGTTTCTTGGCTGTTATTTTTTTCAAAAGCAAACCAACTCCAACAACGGTAGGAATTTCTTGCTGCCAAACGTGAAAAGGGGTTGCGGATCATGTTTTAGTATGCAGGCTACACGCTGTTATTGCCCCCTGTGGCAAATGAGGGTGCTGACGGGCGTTGAGTTTTGTCCAGGGGTAAGGGCCAGGTCAAGAAAACCTAAGGTGGCCAGAAAACACGTGTAACACACACGAGCTCCCATGAGTTATGAGAGCAATAGACACCACGATCCATACATTTTTTCTGGCGAATTAAATTGCTTTCTTGGCTTGTGTGTAAACCGCCTTGCTGCAGAAAAAAAAATTGAAGAATTGCATGAAATTTTGACTCATAACTCGCCCTCGAATGTTTGGGTTGAAGATGAGCTGCAATTCTTCAGCAACACCAGTTCTTTCTAGAATTGCAATGAGTTTGGTCGTGTTGTGGCAACTCTCCCAATGCTACCCAAATCTGAACAAATTAAAGCATGGAAACTATATGTCTATAGACGTCTGTACAACTAAGCATTTTTGCAAAGTTTTTGTTTCACCCTCAGGTTCCAACCCTCTATTTGTAGCACCAATACCAACCTGGAGGTGTTTTGAGACTTTATAGGTTTTTCTTCATATTTACTGTTGTAACACGTAAAACTGATTATATGCTGATATTATCATTGTTGCTGATATCTTGATAATATGCAGCAAAGCATAGTCAGTTATATTTTTATTTAATTTTCATTTTATTAATTCATTCCAGTTGGAGTGCGAAAATTATTCGTGCTCTTATGGTCAGTCATTAGCAAATTTGAATTTGGACATTGTAACGATTGGTGAATGAAGATTTTTCATCAACACTAAATTTAAGAATAAAATACACTAAACTTAAGAAACCATTGATATAGGAATTTACATGTCCCCTGAAAGCAACACGACAAAAATAACAGAAAAAAATCCTTTAACTTTGATGGAGTCCATTTGACCCAAGTGTTTATTTATATACCACTCTGCATCTGCTATTTTCATTCGCAATCCTGCTCTAAACTAAATCGGTACTCGACAACAGCAGCAGCGCCCATCTGTGCTGGATGCAGTTCGTGTCCCATTGAATATTTTCTCTTCAAAAATATTTAAAATAAATTGAAAATAATTGCTTGCAATGCATGCTCGCTGGAGCAAACGACGTAGCTTCCACAGCATTGAAAAGGTGGCGAAATTCATGAGCATCCAGCCTATTTCAAATTGAAAATTTTTGCAAGCTGGAGAAGACAAACCTGTATGGTTAAATAAGTTGCAAAACCAAGCTAATGTCTAGCACTCGACCTAACCATAGCCAAAAACTTCGGCTTCTACATGTTAGAAGGTGACAAAGTGCAGTGAGTATGTCTCACTTTGGCTTCACGTTTGCTATCAAGACTAACATAAAAATATGTGCGATTAGAACCAATGGTTGCTGTGTGGACAATCACACCACTTGCTTATCGACTGCATAACGACATCGCCATATTAGGGGAAGTCATGCTGGGGTTCACTAGCATGGCAATGATGTCTGACATCCATGCACTAACTTCGACACATGGTGGGAAAGCTTCACCCTTCTACCACATCGATAAACATGTGTCAAAAAAGCAAGCATGGATATTTAGACGTTTTTTATAAGTTTGATAACTGGTTTAAAGAATAAAGAACCCGATAACATCTTTCAAAAGATCCATTTGTGTATCAAAACCATTTGACAATCAATGGTGCACATTGGTTGCACAACTAACTGTAACTCACTGCAGTAGAAGTCAAGTTAGCCATAGGTTAGCTTAATTTTATATCAGTAAAAACGAGGAAAAGCATCCATAATCCAGTCACCAATTTCTGATAAGTTACGCTCAGATCAATACATCACTGCTTTTTGCCAGTTGTAACTTGAATCAAACTTTATTTATAGGCAGCAGCATCTTATACTACCATCAGCATCAGCTGAGGAGTCCATAGCATGCGACTACAGCCAATTGAACTTACATGTATGAGGTGAATCTCAATCACAATCTCACGTTTTAATGGTCACATTCAGGCCATCCAACAAGGTTCCCCAAAAATTCAATTTTCAACTTCCCTGACGTTTCTAGGTTTTATAAAAATTCTGACTGACCATTAAAAATACGAAAACATGACATTTGCCAATGTAAAAACTGTCATATGACAACTGACAACCACTACAAAAGATAAGAAAAAAAAACCGTTTATTCCACTTGAGCATTTTAACTTGAAAATATTACTTTTTTCAGTGAATAAACTACACACTGTAGTTTCTACATTTTCTCTACAATTGCTTCTTCTTTTAATCTCTAAAATCTCTTAAAATTGTAGCTGATTGTGTTACACTTTCTCAATTATGCCTGACTTTGACTGTCTTCAGCTCAATTATGCCTGACTTTGACTGTCTTCAGCTCAATTATGCCTGACTTTGACTGTCTTCAACTCAATTATGCCTGACTTTGACTGTTTTCAGCTCAAATATGCCTGACTTTGACTGTCTTCAGCTCAATTATGCCTGGCTTTGACTGTCTTCAGCTCAATTATGCCTGGCTTTGACTGTCTTCAGCTCAATTATGCCTGACTTTGACTGTCTTCAGCTCAAGTATGCCTGACTTTGACTGTCTTCAGCTCAATTATGCCTGACTTTGACTGTCTTCAGCTCAATTTGCCTGATGCCCGACTATGTTTCCCTTGTCTGACTTTGCAGGTCAGTGGCAACCCTGCCTATGACTGTTGAATCTGAACAGAATTAACCGAGAAAACCAGCTAAACCAAAGTGCAATGAGAGGGACGATGGAAAAGGCAGTTGTGGATGGAAAAACCAGGTCTGATAAGGAGGATGAGGAGGAGGTGGTGGCGAACATTTTTTATATAAGTGCGGGGTGGAAGACAGCAGGGTGAGAAAGTAAGTAACGCAATACATAGGTACGAGCCACAGGTAAGTGCTGCGAGGTAAGGAGGGAGGCAAGGGCAACTCGTTGGCCCGACCCTTCTTGACTTTACAAATGGCTGGAGGGGCGAAACGAACAAAGAAAACGAAGAAAGACGAAAGAATTCAATGCCGACTGCAACAGAACGAGTTTGGACACCAGGCGGCCGCGGGTCTCAAATTGGGGGATTGTCCTGACTGCCAAGTCTCTGTCTTGGTCCAGGACAGAGCTGTAGCTGCTCCAAGATCCGGCAACGAGCGACCACATGGAGAGGCGAAACACTCCACGCTAATCAAAATAATCAGATGACTGTGACTCACTGGAGATAGATTCCGCACAAAGAAACCATCATCTCGCAATGAACCGAAATATTGTTTTATCTTTGCTGATGTTTTTAGTTTACTAATCCAGGGTTCCCCCAGAAATACAATTTTCAACCTTACCTGACTTTTCCAGGTATCAAAAAACAAAAATATCCGGCAAAATATTTGCATGTAGTTCCATTTATTGCCATATAATCAAAAAATGTGCCATTTATGGCAAAAAAATTGCATCCCATGATTGCAGAAATACTGTTATAACACTGCAGTAATGTTATGTTATGTTATTTTTGCAGTAAATGGTGAAAATACTGCAGTTTTTTGTGCATTACTTTAGTGCACTTTTATGGCAGAAAACTGCCATATTTTGTGTCATGTGGCAGAATATTTAAATAGTTTGCCATATTCCGTATAGAACTGCAGAATGGATTTGAATATAATGCAGTTTTTCTGCAGGATATTTTTTGCTGAATTTCCCTGAAAACATGCGAAAGTATGACATTTGTCAATGTAAAAAATTCCATATTAATTGTTCATCGTTCATAAACATCTTAACGCAAATTTCAAAAAGAACCAGGAATATGAAGCACATATTTTAATAAAAAGCTTCAAATTTAGATTAGTTTGCTCAAATCTAAAAATATCATTATTGTTCTCTTGCACAGAATTGCTTGCTTCAATTGAGTTTCTTGACTTCTGTGTCAAGAAATTTGTCAAATTTCCCTTATTTTTCCAGGCCTTTCCAACTCCCCTTATTTTTCCAGGTTTTCTAAGTTTTTCATGTCTGGGGGAACCCTGTCAACTGTGAACCCACCACTTTAAAGTTACACTAGATGTTGCACCAAACATGACGACAATTAACATCAAGCATTGCGAATGTAAAACCATTTGACATGAGGCCACACCAGGGACAGTTTCATCCACTCGCATCAATACAGGCTACAACTGAATCACACATCCAGTATCAAATTTTGGCACAAACGCACTGATCAAAACAACGTCACTTTCGGTTGGGCATCAATAACAGTCGGAACAAACAGACGGAATGAAGGCCATATCTTCGATTTCGAGGCATACCATGGTCGAGTACATGTGTTATTTCTGCCAACAGGAAATGCGTCAACAGCGCCTCAACAAACCATGCACTGTAACCGCAATCAAAGTCACACTGTGAATGCCACCAGTCTCAGCATTTTTGGTGTTTATCGAATTCCAAACATTTAAAAACGTTGGTCAAACCATAAGCACGATCGATACGGTACGGTGAACATAATTCATTTAACCCATTTTAAAGCTTGCAAGTGTAAAAAAAAAAGAGTTCATGAATATCAATCTCATTCTTGCCAAAGGTAGCGCCTGATCAATTTCCCATGGCGAGGTAGACGTCAACTCAAATGGTAAAAAAACTTAGCAAAGCTGAAATAAATACAGTAGGCAGTGGCTAATTGACCCTCCTACTGCACGGGGCTAAATATTATTTCGAATGTTATTCCCAATTTTAATTTCCTTGGCCCAGAATCCACTGATACGTGAACGAGAGCGTACTTTATGAACTCACTGGAGAAAATGACTCAAAAAATGGCCCTTTTTTCACGAGACGGTATTTCCTTCAGCACTAGACGAGATTTCTTACCTTGATGGCACAACTCCCCTATTAGCAAAGTTGGGCAATGTCAGCAAGTTAGTAAAGACTCCATTTCACAGCACACAAATTCATTGACCTCTCAATTCAAAGATTCAGATTATGCTCCAGGGGAGGGTATAGTTCTGTGAAGGGTCATCGTTACGGGGAAATAGACCGATGGCCATTGACCAGGCGACTCTGGAGATGGACCAGGTCTGGTCCAAGCTACTTCTGAAAAGTTCAAGTGTGTCAACCAGCCAGTGGAATTTCTCCCTAAAGCCATCAGGTCGAAGGGGTGGGGGGTTCAGTAGGACGTGAAACAGCAGTGGATTAGGAGAAGCCAGAGGGCTTCAGGGGTACCTGTGCAAGATTTTTGCAACTGAGGTGCGCATTGCAATGACACCATTTGGTGAGCACATTCAGGATATACGCCAGCTTCCGAAAAATGTCCATTGTCCTGCAACTGACTCAATGAATGACGCATATGTGGCTTGCAACGATATTTTCCTGGTAACTCTTTATTGCCAAAGGGTTGAGAAGTTAGGTTGCACCAAACCACAGACTTCACACTGGGAATAGCCATTATTACCCTTGCACTGAGGTTGCACCAAGAAGTCGTACAGTGGTCCTTAGGGTACAAGCATCATATCAGATACCTAGTGAGATCACGTGGAATATCTAGTGGGCCTAAACATCATCTGAGAGACCTACATGTATACTGACCCTATGACGCCACATTTACATGTATATTGCCAGAACTGATGCTGGTGTCATTTCAATTCAATTCAATTCAACTCAGTACCCTACAGTCAGCAAATAAATGCCAGGTGGTAGGGGGTTATAGTATAGCGATGTACATGTATGCTCGTATCAGTATACTGATACTGATGTGATATTGATATTGGAAGGGTCATAATAGTGTCAGTATTGATCTAGTGATATCAGTTGTAGCAACTACAAACCCCTTGGTGGTTTGATGTATTTAAAGTGAACTTAATAGCATTTATATGTTGGTTTCATGATAATTTTAGTGAACGTGGCAATAATTTAAACGCTTTGTGCGTTGGTCAGCATGACCACACTGATAACAGTAACATTTATACTAATATCACCAAATATCAGTGTATTTCTACTGATATCACTATGCTTTTTACACTAATTTATACTGATCTTTCCACCAGGATACTCCGGTCCAAAAATTGTCTGGAGTCACAGTCTGTCATAAAAAACACAAAACTGAATGCAGTTTTTAATAGACGGGACGTACGTGCATAATACTTTCTTTGAATTTGGTCCTGGTCCGGTTCTGATGCTTATCACCAGTGAGTCGTCCAATTAACTGCACAAGTTTGGATATTTTTATTGGCGTCAGACCGAAAACAGATAAGTTTTGATATGCAGGGGGCGACCGCCCAATAAGCCAGAATCCCTTGGCCACGAAGGAGTAATGGGGAAATATTTTCTGCTCAAGTGCAAAGGTCAGAGCAGTAAATTGGCACCAGCGAAGTTCAAAGCACTCAAAATGTTGGTCCCGAGCGATCAAGATTATTTTTTGCGTGGTATCTGTTCAGAATCTTCATTAAACTTCCATAAATATTCGCATTCATATTATCCCCAGAAATTACTGAAAAACAAATCCGACGAGACAGAACGTACATCATGCATAATCGTTGACCTTTTTTGCTTGTTATTTCACTTGCTCTTCTTTGGCAATATCCTAACAGTTACATTAGGAGAGAATTATTAGCTGATAGGTTCGAAGCATATTTTCTGTTTGGATTATGTAGGACAAAAATGAGAATGCTAATTGGCGCTGAATTCAGACACTGTCACCTGGTAGGGGTTTTGAAGACAGTCCTCGAAACTTTTGCTGTAAAATTTTGTAATTGGAGGGCATGACATTCTGACGTCTTTGTGAGGGACATTCAGGTATCATGTCATCATCTTAAAGAGGGTGAGGGTTAGCCAAATGATGGCACATGTATTGAGAAAGGGAGGTTGCTTTTCCAAATGATATGAACATGATGAAAATGAACATAAATGATGGATTTTAGCCACATAAAAGCGCATTTTCATAA
The DNA here is from genome assembly GCA_034695085.1 of Cylindroiulus punctatus. Taxonomy (NCBI): domain Eukaryota; kingdom Metazoa; phylum Arthropoda; class Diplopoda; order Julida; family Julidae; genus Cylindroiulus; species Cylindroiulus punctatus. The sequence continues at coordinate 40,955 of JAQFYZ010000454.1, forward strand.
ACGAAATTATTTGCAAAACTGGATGATCGATGATGGATTTTAATCCCAATTTCTTATAAAACATCAACGATCATAACACGATGTTTCATTGATGTTTTATAACAAATTAGGTCAAAATCCAACATTGGTCATCCAGTTTGACCAAACAAAATATTTCGTCAAAGACATCGAAACTTTGGTCCATGTAATAAAACCATCCATTTATCCTCGCAGCAGCAACTCACAAAATTAAGTCAGTTTAGCCAGCAATCCTGTCCTGCCCCCCAAAAAAGAAAAGGCATTGTTTGTTGTATGCTCAGAATTTCGGTGTGAAGCAGAAGGGTTGTTTGCGGTTGTGAATTGAGTAATGGCTGTCCCATAACTTCTCCAATTGGCTCCTCTTTCTGCATGTACTGACGCTGCATATCAATATTTCCCTGGGCCGCCCTTGTAAGGCGCTGCAAACGAGTCTGCGAAAATCGGAGGCAACAAACCCCGTGGATGATCTTCTATGATTTCACTCGGATAATTATGCGGTGGTTGACCCTGGGCCCCCACTCGGCGAGGGCCTACAACGTGTCTCAGTCGACCGACCTCGCAGCACCAACACGTTTTCTGTGTAACAAGTAAATCCATGTTGTTGTGAAAGTCAAGGACAACAACAGCCAACGCGAGAAAAAAAAACGCGGCCAAAAAAAAAAAGCATAACTTGGGGTGTCTCATAAATTCCAAGTATGTGTGTAATCCTCGTTTTCGGGCGATATCTAAACTTGACAAGTCATGTCCGCCGATGTCAAGCTGCGCATCCCTTGCCCAGAAAACGTGATAATTACACCTTTCTCACGGATTTACTGACACGATGTGGAGTTGCTGCCGATTTGCGATTGCGAACACATTATTGGTTGCTAAGTGGGTGACGATTTGCAACAAACTAACCGCAGGTATATCATTTAGCTGCATGCAAGCTCATTCCTGAATGTTTTGCATCGAATCCATAATTTGCCGACAAGGGTCCAATTTCACAAACTTTTATGTACATGCAGCTATATAGCGATTTCAGCCCCATCTGTGCTCATCTTTAGTACAGGTGTACTGTATGTAAAAACCGCTCGAGCTGAGTCCTACATATGCATATCCATGCTGGTTCCATGTAATAACAGGGTTCATACTCAAATTTACAAAATCATTTCCCTGACTTTCCCTGACAACCCAAGTAAATTTCCCTGACTTATA